>JAAGKR010013060.1:0-14876 GCA_011419295.1 Clarias macrocephalus
TTGTGTTCTTTAGCCCAAACGCGTCTCTTCTGCTTGTTGCCTGTCCTTAGCAGTGGTTTCCTAGCAGATCTTCTACCATGAAGGCCTGATTCACACAGTCTCCTCTTAACAGTTGTTCTAGAGACGTGTCTGCTGCTAGAACTCTGTGTGCCATTGACCTGCTCTCTGATCTGAGCTGCTGTTAACCTGCGATTTCTGAGGCTGGTGACTCGGATGAACTTATCCTCCGCAGCAGAGGCGACTCTCGGTCTTCCTTTCCTGGGCCGGTCCGCATGTGAGCCAGTTTCTTTGTAGCGCTTGATGCTTTTTGTGACTGCACTTGGGGACACTTTCAAAGTTTTCCCAATTTTTCGGACTGACTGACCTTCATTTCTTAAAGTAATGATGGCCACTCGATTTTTTCTTCACTTAGCTGCTTTTTTCTTGCCATAATACAAATTCAACCTCTTTGAATGAGAAGGGGTGTCCTAACTTTTGGTCTGTACTGTACTTAGAGAAACAAAACAATAGCAAGTCAGGCGTGAGTACACTGAGCGCTCGGCATATCGGGGACAAGTGTGTGTGTGTGTGTGTGTGTGTGTGTGTGTGTGTGTGTGTGTGTGTGTGTGTGTGTAGAACTCAAGTGATAATAAAAAAACTGCAGGAGGGCCGTATTTGTAGGCCACATTGTACTTCAGGATGTTCCTCGGATTGCTTTTTTGTCAGTCTGTGACTACAAGCAATTTATGCACAAAAACAAAGAGACATTAAAACACCAGCTATTTATTTTATATAAGAGCTATTTACTCACCCATTAAATCCAAAGTACTTACCACTGCCAGCAATTTATGTTCAAACACATGCAGATATTAAACATCAGATATTTTTACATTCCTACTCATTAAACATTTCATTATCTCAACTATCTGTCCAATAAACTGCTTTTATTTACCAAATAGTTCCCTGTTTCCACTTTTGGATTTCACACGAACACCAAACTACTACTATAAAGTGCCTTACATCTATGCCAATGTCAACAGGAAGATGCTCCTTGTGGGAATGGAACTGAAACCAGAAAACTTAGAATGACCAGTCAGGCATCAGGAGATTCATGGATAACTTCACCCATATCATTTGAATCTGTGCTTAGACAAGGTGGGTCCTGAAGCAGCTGGACAAAACAGCTAGAATAACCTTCAGGTTTGTGATGATAAAGGAGGAGCTTTTACATGTTCTTGTCTGAGTTCTCTTTATGTACTGGATCAAAACTCCATCAAATAAAGAGAACTCGGACAATAACATGGAAAAGTGGTACGATGAAACCCTCAATATTCCCACAAAACAAACAGCTGACTGGCCGACAAAGATCGACAGTATGGCTTGCCAAAAAATACAAGCCATGGATCTACCAATATAGCCTGCTGCTAAGATTGATATGGCTGCTGAGGCTGTCCAAGCTGCCAATAACAACAAAATGGAGGGAATTGAAAAGGAAATAATCAAAAAGCACATTTTTTTAAATTTATTATTTTTTTTTATGTTGCTTGGAATTTTTCCAGCTTCACATCAATTGGGCTTTACATAAGATCTGGCCAGCAGCAGCTTCCCAAGTCCTCTCTTGTGGAAGGGATCAAAACAGCCAAATACTGCGGTCTGACCATGACTTTCAGGGACTCCAGAGACAATAATGTTGGGGAGTCCACACACTTGCCTGCTACTATGCCTGGGTTGCAGAAAACAAACATGTGGCCTAGATAAGACACACACACAAAGGACCATCGACTTCACTCCTCAGATATTTCCTCCAGTTCATATGTGAAAATCCAGATATTAAACATTGGGTACTTGGGTACCTATAGTCATCTATTAAACACTTGCTATGTAACAGAGAGTTCCCTACCGCCATCATCACATTACATAGAAGCAGAGGTGAGGTATAAATCACCAGACATGAACCCTTCCTTTGATCATAAACACCAGATACTTATCCATATTTAATGAACATCAGTTATGTATTACTATTGCTACTACCTGCTGTTGCACAAATAAACGTGCCAATATTAAAAACACGTATAGGTGGGAGAATGACATAGCGGTTAGCACGGTGGCCTTTCACCTCCAGGGGTGTGTTCAAGTCCAGCCTTGGGCATGTATGTGTGGAGTTTGCATGTTTCCTCTGGGTACTCTGGTTTCCTTCCACAGTCCGAAGACATGACTAATTGCCATTTTCAAATTGCCTGCAGTTTGTAAGTACAGTATATATATATATACAGACCAAAAGTTTGGACACACCTTCTCATTCAAAGGGGTTGAATTTGTATTATGGCAAGAAAAAAGCAGCTAAGTGAAGAAAAAAACGAGCGGCCATCATTACTTTAAGAAATGAAGATCAGTCAGTCTGAAAAATTGGATAAACTTTGAAAGTGTCCCCGAGTGCAGTCCCTGAGAGCGTAGCTGGTAGGAAGAGCCCTGCATGACGGGGTCCTGACTTTTGGGTCGAGAGACTTTTTTTTTTTTTTAAGTAAGCCATGATGTGTCACACTTTTGTTTGTGTTTGTTGAGGATTTTGTTACTATATTTCTGCCTTCTGCATAGTTTGTGTATTTATGGTAAACTATCATTTCGTTTGGCTCTGTTGAGTGATGCATATAGACATGCCCGTCTTGAGGGGAAAAAAACATAGCTAAATTAGAAAAAAAAAAAAATTTAATGCTGTGACATAATCTGGCACATGACTACTCATAACTTTACTTCTACTCAACATTTTGATTTCATTAATGGTGCAGATTTAACTTCAGCCAAATACATAAGAACTGCCAAAGTTCTATTAGACTCTGTCCAGCCAGTTTGTGTGATTGTGCAATCTGGCTGGACAGACATACATGCATTCAAACAGACAGACATAGAGACAGAACATTTTCTGAGACTGGCGTCAGTTCCTTAAAGGTATGAACCTTAAAGATATCATTGAAAGAGAAGAGTTCTGACCAATGTACACACAAAACATTGTATTTATGTTATAGCTGTATAGTTATAGCTGGTTATAGCGATCTAACTTGTCCCACTCCTTTGGGCCAATCTTATAGTCTGACTGAACCAATACATCTATTACATCTATATCTCTCTAGATAGGTTTTGTTGGTGGAGATGTCTGTATCGATGATGATGATGATGATGATGATGATGATGATGAAATATTTTATTTATATAAATGTACCAGTCAAAAGATTGGACTGCATTTCCTACATTTTTAAACAACTGGAGATTTCAAAACTACGAAATGACACATTCAGTTGTTAAGCACCATGATGAAACTGGAGGAGACGTTCATTTAGAGTCACCAGCCTCAGAAATCACCAATTAACAAACGGCACCTCAGATTAGAGCCGTTATGAAGGATTTAAGTAGCAGATACTGTACATCTCAATATCAACGGTTCAGTGCTGATTATTGCATATTTTGGACGCCTTCAGCATTGTTTTACAACGTATAAAGAAATGAAAATCAGGAAAGTACTGTACTTAAATCAGGAAATTAGAGGGTGTATCCAAACCTTTGACTGGAAGTGTGTGTGGACATTATGCGCATGTGTGGATAACATGTGCACAATGCATGATATATTTCATATGCATAGAATGTATGGAATGTGTGTGAATAAGAATGCAAAAGGTAATAATATAATTGTCTTATTGCCTGTGCAGTCCACCATAGACATAGTGTAAGAGAGTATAAAAGGCAGGTGAAGCGGCTTTACAACACACCATTTAAAAACAATTCAATTAGATGTAGCATTTTGTGTACGGTGTAATTAGTATAATAATTTTTAGATATATTGCACAGAGACTGGAATTATCCGGTAGTGCAGGAAAGCGGTAATGCTGTTCTAAGAAATATTGCAACATGCCCAAAATTGACAGAAACATGTGAAAATATTGTCCATGAGCTGTCTGTGTGGTGACCAGCGCGTGGGAGTTAGTGCAGGAATGAGTGAAAGAGTTGAAGAAGGAGTAATGACTGGATTATAGTTTATTCAGGATCCGGATGGCCTGCAGGTAGAAACCGTTCCTCAGACTGCAGCTTCTGGATTAAATACTGCTGGACCGTCTGCCTCATGGCAGTCTGCTAAACAGTCTGTGTGCTCCAGTAGGTGATTACGGTTTGTGGTGATTTTGTGAGCTTTCCTCAGACAATGTGTATTGAAGATGTCCTGTATACCAGACAAGGCTGGGAGTTTATTGGCAATAATGAGTTCAGCTGCTCTCACGACTCACTGGAGGGCCCTGCAGTCACCGAGGAAAGCAGCTTCCGGATGAGACAGGTTTGCACCCAGTCAAAGGCTCTCTGTGGAGCATTTGTGGAGTTTGGACAGTATTTATGGTTAGACCTAACTTTCTGCGTCTCCACAGGAGGGTCCACACAAAGACTTGATACTCCTAACTCTTTCCCCTAAGGGGGCATGGGAAAATGATTAAATGGTAAACGATAATGGAGCTGTGCTTGGCAACACACTCATGAGTGAACTGGTCGTGCAGTAGTGAGCTTAAAAAGTATCCCTGGCCCACTCCTGTGTTCAGACACAGTGCGGAGGATCTGTGCTCAATGGTTTCTCCATACTTTGGGTCAGCTCTCATCAGAAAGTACCAAATGCAAATGCACACACGAGTGTTCATTTGGAAGTCTTTGTGCTTTACAGTGGATTCGATGGTAATGTTAACACACAAGAAGCATCATATATTTATTTATACCTTTTCTTTACTACATATTTCTCTGCTAGTTTGCACAAACATACACACAAATTTTATCATATTAAACACCAGGGCCCATATTCACAAAGCTTCCTAAGCCTAAAAGTGATGAAATTCTAAGAAAAATCTCTTAATTTTCCCTTAAATTTAGGATTAAATCTTAGTAAAGATAAAAATGATTCACAAAACATTTTTAGTCCTAAAAACAGCTCCTAAGGTAAAAATTATTAAGAGTGGAGAGGAGGACTTTTAAGAGGCTTAAGAGTTTCTATAGCAGAGGACAAAATGGTGGAAAGAAGAAATATTCTCCAAATACTGAACGTACTGTAAAGCTAAAAGTAAACATTGCTCTTTCGTCCAATTTGGTTTTCTTGTTCTTTTACTTCCTTCCATCTCTCTTGGATTGTTGACTACAAACCATCGAAAAGTACAACATAAACAGACTGTCCTACAATCATGTAAATTGGTAAAAGCTGAGCCATTTGTTCCCATCAATCTGAAATGGATTAGAAGTAATAAAATCATTATGGTAAATAAATGTAAGAACTTAAATATACTCTAACTACTGTACTGTGTGGAAATTGGTTGTTTCAAAAGTAGACACATTTTCAACATTTGATAACCAGGGCCCGTATTCACAAAGCTTCTTAGAATTCTCTCAAAGAGCTCCTATCTTAGCTTAAAAAGTCCTAGCTGGGAGTCCTAGACTAAAAGTGATTTAGGAAACCTTTTAGAGCAACTCTGAGTAAGGAAAGTAGAAAAACTTTTATCTTAGTGAGGAGGTGTGGTCGACCCCGTTGCTAGGGATGATGCAGCAATTCCAGGATTGTGATTGGTTAATAAAAAATATCCTCTGACCTCTGCAAAGGTTTTGAAATGTGCTCTTTGTGAAAACAGAATACATATTAATAGGACAGACAGTGAAATCATAATTTTTGTATATGAAGAAATTGTATAATCATGACTACAGGCTACTTTATGCAAAGTTTCTAGGCTAAATGTCTTAAAGATAATTAAACAGCTAAATGTTGAAAATGTGTTGACTTTTGAAGCAACCAATTTCCACACAGTAGTTACTATATTTAAGTTCTCACATTTATTTACCGTAATGATTTTATTACTTGTAATCCATTTTAGATTGATGGGAGCAAAATGTCTCAGCTTTTACAATTTACATGATTGCGGGACAGTTTATTTAATTTGCCAACAACTTTTGGAGCCAACAAACCAAGAGAGATGGAAGGAAGTAAAACAACAAGCAAACCAAACTGGACAGAAGAGCAGCGTTTACTTTTAGCTTTATGTTCAGTGTTTGGAGAATATTTCTTCCTTCCGCCATTTTGTCCTCTGCTATAGAAACTCTTAAGCCTCTTAAAAGTCCTCCTCTCTACTCTTAACAATTTTTACCTTAGGAGCTGTTTTTAGGGCTAAGATGTTTTGTGAATCATTTTTATCTTTACTAAGAGTTAATCCTAAATTTAAGGAGAAATTCTAAGAAAATGCCCTAATTCTAAGATTTTTCTTAGAATTTTGTCACTAGGAGCAACTTTTAGGCTTAAGAAGCTTTGTGAATACGGGCCAAGATATTTAGACATAATAACCTAGAAAATACATGATACGTACACATAAAGAGCGAGTAGTGAAAATGACATAATCTAAAGTCAAATTTATACTGGACAATCTCTATACTATTAAACTCCCAGTCCTACATTCTGGGAGAGACAACAGATAGCACCAATTCCAGTCAATTTTCATTGAAAATTCCTCTGGCTGTGGAAAATGAAAAATGAATAAAAATGAATCAGTTAATTGGACAAGCTTCAGAAGTCCCAGCAGAACTCATTGGCAATATTCTTCCTCTTGGAAAAACCTGCATAAGGAGACCTATAAAAGATTTTTAAAAAAGTGTGGGATACATTTTTGCATTATACAAAATCTATTATTATTATTATTATTATTATTATTATTATTATTATTATTATTATTATTATTATTTAAAATAGTTTGTTGGCCTACACAGCAATTCTGCTTGTAAGACAACTATTCTGATCAAGAGACCTCATTAAAAGGGTAGAGCTTAAAGTTGATGGATAGGGTCGGGTATTCGCGTCAACTTACAGTAGGGTTGGGTCTTACTGGTTAAAGCTAGCAAAACAGCAGTATTCGAGGTTAGTTGCTGCTGGTCCTGACGATGGACGCCATGCATATCGTTGCTTGTTTTGAAGGATCGATATGGTTATATTGGGTGATAGCTTCTCAGTGTTTTGCTTGATGGATGTTGCCACCACTCTAGTGGCCCCGATGACAATGCGGATCACTTCAGCATCTGATTTCCAGAGTCTTTTTTCCGAAGCTGGTTATAGTGATCTAACTTGTCCCACTCCTTTGCCCAGTGTTATAGTCTGACAGAAACAATACATTTATTACATTTATATCTACCTAGATAGGTTTTGTTGATGGAGATGTCTGTATAGATGATGATGATGATGATGATGATGATGATGATGATCAATTAAGCCTATTACACCTGTTTTCCACAGTCTAATTCCAGTCTTTCACATTGATTATTTGTTGCGCTGTATAAGACATCCACAATAAAATCCAAACACAACAGACTGTGCGATAATGTGTTTAATGATTAAAGAAAATGATTGTGTTCTGCCATACTGGGTGTGCAGCGGTGCATCATGAGTTTGTACTGTAGCTCCTTTAACTGGAAAGCTTGAAAGAGTTTCATGCGTTCATGCTGGAAGATCAACCCGATACATTTGAACAGAGCATTTGCATTCTAATTAGCTCGAAACATAAATAGAATTGTGATAGATTGTGGCAAGTATCCCCTCTGCTGCCACAATTTTCCCAAACATTGCCATGCTGTCCTGTGAGGTCTGTGTAGATGAACATCATAGCAGTGGTCACACATTATAAGATTTGAATCGAATATTTCATACACTTCCAGATTTTGTTGTGGGACGAAATTAATCATGTCGCATTATGTGCTTTAGGACATTAATACCTGCTCAGACCTAAATCATGCAGTGCAAATTTGACTTGTAGAAGCAGGTGCATTCAATCAGTATGCAAATAAAGGCCTCACCCTTGCTTCTTTTGATTTGTCAGTTTGTTTTACAGCTAGAATTTGTGCACCTCTGAAATTTTGTCCATTTACTCCACACTACTAGTAAATGTCCAATCCTACTTAATCTAACATTTTGCTTGGGCATTGACTGATCTACTCTGTGCATGGGGAAGGAGGCAGAATAGAAGATCTGGGCTCCTCTGAGCTTTTTCTTTTCTAATTCTTGCCAAGCACAAGACTTTCTCAACATAAATATTGTCCAACAAATCCATGGCATCTTGTAGAAGGATATTATGTGATCATAAAACTTTATTGCACCTACATACTGTATAGGCTGTCAAACGTGTTCTGTTGACTTTTATATATATTCTATTTATATGGTAATATGGTAATATATAGCGGACAGCTATAACAATAGAACAAAAATAAAGTTTATGCCCAGTATTGTGTAGGTTCCCTTTGTGCCATCTGGGCACCTCTGGCCCCTCAGGGCACGACCCTCAAGACCTCTGCGTGTATGCAGTGGTGTCTGGCATCAGGACATTGGCAGCAAATCATTTGGGAGCTTGAACAGCTTGGTTAATAACATCATGGGGCAGTGTCTCTTTGCCTGATCCCTGTTGTTCCGTGTCCCGTGTTGGACTGGGTGTCCTGGTGCCTTTTAATCATAACTATTTTGGTGAGGTGTGCTGCGTTTACTTTTCTGTGGAATGGACAAAAATTCTGCCTCTCGTGTCCCTGATCCTGAAACCAGTTTACTAATACACTGTACACTGAATAATCAATTTTAATGCGTTAATGTCATGTGGTACCCATGCTATGGCTGGTTGGTGTATACATGCAGATGTACTCCCAGTTCCCATGACAACAAACCTGTTGTCTATCTATTTTAGGATTCTCAGTGGTTAATCGCTCCTTCCTGGTTCTCATTGTTCAGCATCCTGTTTGTCATTATTGACCCAGTGGTAAGTAAGCTTTTATCTTGTAACCTATTGAGTAATGGAATGCTGGGGAAGTAGTTGTTCAATTCTGTACCCATGACGATTAAGCTACCAGTGCCGAGAGTTTTTCAGGGCTGCCCTTAGTCAAGTCAAGTCGAGTCAAGTCAAGTAGGCTTTTATTGTCATTCCGACCACATACAGCACAGTACACAGTGAAACGAAACAACGTTCCTCCAGGACCAACGTGCTACATACATGCAACACAAATTTACAACATAAATTAACAGAACTAGCTAGCTGCCTAAGAGACTTAATTAGCTGACTAGCTCAGACATGACAGATTTACATTTTAAATGAACTGTCCTATACAAAAAGAGACAACATAAAGTGCATGTGCAAATATGCAAACAAGAGCGACAGAGTGACAAGACAACAACATGACACATTTCAATACTTTTATAGCAATGAGGTAGTGAGTTGCGGTAGTGGTAGAAGAAACAGTAAACATTCCTGAAAAGTAGCAGCAATGATGGAAGAACACTTTTGTGCAAATAACAGTAATAAATATTGTGCAAAAAGAGGAGTTTCCGTCACGTTTGTGTACAGTAGGTGGTGTAGGCGAGGCATAGGCGCAGAGGTGAAGACGTTTAAGATGGTTTTTAATAACAAAGAAATAAAACATAAACAAACATACTTTACATGAAAACAAACCAAACAGGAGTCTCTAAAACAAAACAAAACAAAACAAAACAAAACAAAAAAACAAAAAAAATAAAATAAATAAAATGATAATAATAATAATAATAATAATAATAATAATAATAATAAAACATACATAAATACATAATAATAATAATAATAATAATTATAATAAATATTGATAATAATAATAATATAATAATAATAATAATAATAATAATAAAATGTTATTATTATTATTACTATTATTATTAAAATGTAATCTACATCTAGCATAAATTCTTCAAACTAACTTTTATTTATTTATTTATTTATTATTATTATTATTATTTTTTATCTCGCCTCTGCTAGCATAGACATGCCCCAGATAACGGAATCATCATTTTTCTTCTTCTTCTTCTTTTTTTTTTTTGTGTGTGAACTCATTAGAAGTTACATCCAAACTGTTAGCAAAATGTAGCTTATTTCTCAACTTTTTCCCCAGGGGTCCTCATATGCTGGTACATCCAAAGGCTTTTGAATGCTGCTTGCTTAAAAAGGGGTCTTGATCTCTTCAATGCTGTATGCTCTTTGCAGGGGTGTAACTTACTCCATACATTAGCAACAATCATTAGATTAGATTTTTATTAAACAAGAAAAGACTTTTAATCTATGCATTAAAACTAAAATTTAATAATCTCGAAGATGAAACACATTTTAAATGAGGTCTTCCTGGACTCTTGGAGTGTCAGTTTCATCCAGTAACATTTGGAATATCTTCTACTGTCATTTCAAAATGTATATAACACAATGTGTTTTTATTAATAAAAGCTATAAATGTCTTTCTTTTAAGTGAGTGACACAAGGACCACTTTAGGATGGAGATATCGCAAAAATCTGAATGTTAATAACATAATTTTAAATGATTAACTAAACAGGTCATATTCTAAACACTTTTAATCAGGTTATGCTGGTCATACTTGGACCTATTAAAAGCCAATCACAATGGCTCAATGTGTCACATCATACCTCAACGCACTGTCACGCCATACCTCCAAGATTAGGGGTTTTAATCTTCAAGTGCAGTATAGTGAGGAGACTCTTTGTTTTTGCCACAGCAAAACTTTTGAAAGAAAACATTTCAAAGAAGGCTTTATGTCTGAAAAAACAAAACAACAACAACAACAACAACAACAACAACAACAGTATAACCCATGGCTATGTTTAATAGCAACAGTAAGAGAATTTCCACATGAACAATGTAAAAATAACTCAAGGGATGGGACCAAACAGCTGTGTACCTTAAGAAAACCACTTATCAGTAAGACCAATAAAAAAAAAATAAAAAAAAAGGATTTATGGTGGGGAGCATAAATAATGTACTGTGAAGCACTGAGAAAAGGTCAGGTTGTCTGATGAGTCCAGGTTTACCGTGTTCCAGAGTGATGAGTGCATCTGGGTAAGAAGTGAGGTAGATGAAGTGATACACCTATTTGAAGCTTTACCCTGCAAGTGTATGGGGGCAGTGTGATGATTTTAAATGGGGTTGCTTCAATTGGTCAGGTCAGGGTTCAACAAATTCATGTACCCAAAAAATTTAGGTCATCTGAAGACCTGAATACAGTGAATGAACGAGGTTGTCCATCAAAGGAATTTTTATTTTCTGATTTCATGGACATATTTCAAGATGATGCTGGGATTTATTAAGCTCAAGTTATGAAAGTGTATAACTATATACACTCATCTAAAGGATTATTAGGAACACTATACTAATACGGTGTTTGACCCCCTTTCGCCTTCAGAACTGCCTTAATTCTACGTGGCATTGATTCAACAAGGTGCTGAAAGCATTCTTTAAAAACGTTGGCCCATATTGATAGAAGAGCATCTTGCAGTTGATGGAGATTTGTGGGATGCACATCCAGGGCACGAAACTCCTGTTCCACCACATCCCAAAGATGCTCTATTGGGTTGAGATCTGGTGACTGTGGGGGCCATTTTAGTACAGTGAACTCATTGTCATGTTTAAGAAACCAATTTGAAATGATTCGAGCTTTGTGACATGGTGCATTATCCTGCTGGAAGTAGCCATCAGAGGACGGGTACATGGTGGTCATAAAGGGATGGACATGGTCAGAAACAATGCTCAGGTAGGCCGTGGCATTTAAATGATGCCCAATTGGCACTAAGGGGTCTAAAGTATGCCAAGAAAAGATCCCCCACACCATTACACCACCACCACCAGCAGCCTGCACAGTGGTAACAAGGCACGATAGATCCATGTTCTCATTCTGTTTACGCCAAATTCTGACTCTACCATTTGAATGTCTCAACAGAAATCAAGACTCCTCAGACCAGGCAAAATTTTTCCAGTCTTCAACTGTCCAATTTTTGTGAGCTCGTGCAAATTGTAGCCTCTTTTTCCTATTTGTAGTGGAGATGAGAGGTACCCGGTGGGGTCTTCTGCTGTTGTATCAGATCCGCCTCAAGGTTGTGCCTGTTGTGGCTTCACAAATGCTTTGCTGCATACCTCAATTGTAACGAGTGGCTATTTCAGTCAAAGTTGCTCTTCTATCAGCTTGAATCAGTCGGCCCATTCTCCTCTGACCTCTAGCATCAACAAGGCATTTTCGCCCACAGGACTGCCGCATACTGGATGTTTTTCCCTTTTCACACCAGTCTTTGTAAACCCTAGAAATGGTTGTGCATGAAAATCCCAGTAACTGAGCAGATTGTGAAATACTCAGACCAGCCCGTCTGGTTACAACAACCATGCCACGCTCAAAATTGCTTAAATCACCTTTCTTTCCTATTCTGACATTCAGTTTGGAGTTCAGGAGATTGTCTTGACCAGGACCACACCCCTAAATGCATTGAAGCAACTGCCATGTGATATAATACATGCATACATGTCCATCCAGATGAGACTAAGATGACTAGATGATCGCTGACTTTGAACAAAACACAGTAGGTCGTTCAGCCTGTAATTTTCTCAGGGGAGAACAGAGAGAAACACCAACATGGCCGATCCAGACAGAAATAAAATTACAGAGGAGGAGCACCTGTAAAATAGGAAATTACCCGACGACCCCATGTAAATTTAAAACCGTCTGGATGTGGCTAATGTCTGCACTAGCAGGTTCTCCTTCATGATTCATACTTGGCTATGACATTATAAGCTGCCTTTTTATCTCCTGCCTACTGTGCATCCTTGGTTGTTTACTCACCATAAAAAGGATTATATGAGTGTCTCTGGCAAATTAAGACAAATAGCTGATGTTGGCTGTAATAACAGGGACATGGTACATCCACTACATACAGGCCCACCCGGAATATTTAATTTACTAACCCAGTTATTAATTGTTGCAGGGAAATGACTCACAATTTTGAAAGTCATACTGACAAAGGAGGAATAAAGAAGCAGGTCTAAGAAAAAAACAAGTATTGTCATTACAATATAATCGATAGTAAGGCACAGATGAATATACATTAATTCCCACCCACTTGTTCTCACACTACATTCAATCTGGGAATGTCAATTAGTCTAATGTGCATGTGTTTGGACTGTGGGAGGAAACCAGAGAACCTGGAGAAAGCCACCAAGCACGTGGAGAAAATGCAAAGTATAATATAATATAATATAATATAATATAATATAATATAATATAATATAATATAATATAATATAATATAATATAATATAAATATGAAAGGAGCTTAATGAAACCATTATAAGAAATATGGTTTTTGTTGTTGTTGTTGTGGTTATTGCAAAACATTTTACAACAACAACCTGTAGCTGAAATAAGAATCACAAGTTGCCAGGTATAAAAAATCTCTTAATAAATCAATAAATCCCCACTTATTCTACAGAGGCCCATAAAGAAAGGTAATGCAGGTGCAGCTGTTTCCTTGCTGTTGTTTAAAGCCTTCCATGACCTTATGACATTACATTCCCATCACTTGCACAGGCTTTAGGCCTATACTTTACTGCTATTGAAAGCATTTGGTGCAAGGCCATGTTATAACAGGTTTATATGCTTTATATGCTCTATATCATTGTATCTGTTTATAAAATTCAATTTGAGATGATATGCCAAAGCTACAAAATGAGAGATGCATTAGATGATATTATCACAAATGAGATATGTTGCAGAACAGGTATTGGTTCAGTGGATATACAGTAGGGGTGGTGGGACCTCAGCACACATACAACATGATATAATGGCCACATGCATGTCTTTACTTAAGGAGACTTAGGGTGTTTTCACACCTGTGGTTCTGTTCATTTGGTCCGGACCAAGTGCAACAACAGATACATTGTAGCGTTTTTCTGCCGTTTTGGTTCCTTTTCACACCATACTGATTGCTCTGGTCCGAACTAGTTGAATCGAACCAAAATGCAGTCACGTGATAATATCCACAACTCTCCGAGGAGGTCTCGGTACGCTTGTTTGGTCCGATTTTGGTCCAACTAGAGTGCGATTGCTGCATTCACACCTGCCCAAACGAACCGCACCAAGAGGGAAAACGAACTCTAGTGCGATTCAACCGTACTAAATAAGGCAGGTGTGAAAGCTTAAGTTCATCCACCATGCAGTACTGTTTGAATATATTTAACCATGTCTTTAACTATAAATCCATTTATGAATTTACAGATTTCAGATAGTTCAGAAAAACTGCTCTGTACAAGTGCCAGTGGCTAGTGAAAACCTTTATGTAAAGCATATATACACCAATCAGCCATACCATTAATGCCACATAACATCAACACATTAAAATTGATTATCAAATAGATACTAGTAAACTGGTGACAGGCTTATGGTCACCCAAGGCTCACCCAGAGAAAAGTCAATGCAGCACAAATCATTGGAGAAGTCAATGCTGGCCATAATAGAACGGCACCAGGTGGACTTTAAAGTCCAAATCCCAATTGCTGGATAAACATGTCAGCTCCATAGAGGCCCCATCCCACAACCCACAGCATGCAAAGGATCCACTGCCAACATCCTGGAGGCAGACACCACACCACACCACACCACATCACACCACACCGCACCGCACCGCACCGCACCGCACCGCACCACATCACATCACACCGCATCGCACCGCACCGCACCGCACCGCACCACACCGCACCACACCACATCACATCACATCACATCACACCACAGCGCACCGCACCGCACCGCACCGCACCGCACCGCACCACATCACATCACACCACATCGCACCGCACCGCACCGCACCGCACCACACCACACCACATCACACCGCACCACACCACACCACATCACACCGCACCACACCACACCACACCGCACCGCACCGCACCGCACCGCACCGCACCACATCACACCACATCACACCACATCACACCACACTACACCACACCACACCACACCACACCACACCACATCACACAACATCATACCACACCACATCACACCGCAC
>JAAGKR010013061.1:3742-14872 GCA_011419295.1 Clarias macrocephalus
TTAATGGTGCGCTTCCTCTTCCTGCGCTGGAGGAAGTACTGCTCACTGGTGACGTCACCGATGGCGTTACGCCGCCACAGACGCCGCGCCACGGCCGAATACGCCGCCGTGACGATGAGGAGCGGCAACACGTACAGCAGGATGAAGGTCGCCAGGTCCAGGTACTGATGGTACAGTTCAGACGGGTCAGGGAAATCAGGGACACACAGAGAGCGGACGATGTCCTTACTGCGGAGAGAGACAGAGGGAGAGAGACAGAGAGACAGAGGGAGAGACAGAGAGAGAGAGAGAGAGAGAGAGACAGAGAGAGAGAGAGACAGAGACAGAGGGAGAGAGAGAGAGAGACAGAGAGAGACAGAGACAGAGGGAGAGAGAGACAGAGAGACAGAGGGAGAGAGAGAGAGAGAGAGAGATGACAAAAACTGCAATATTCTCTTAAATGTGCTGCTGCAGGTAGAAACCTGTTCCTAATTTATTGTCCTGTTTATCATGACCATGCAACAAACAAACAAACACACTAATTTCTGATTGGCTGCCAGACCTGAGTCATATCAGGATGCCTATAACGTAGATCGGATCCAAACAGTCAGTCACACTTTAATCACACGCCTGTGTTTGATCTACCGTAACCATGACGACGAGCGTCAATAACAGCACAGACTCTGTCTTTGTTTTCACGTCAGCGCTCTAAAACTGTTAATTACACTCCGTGTACGCGATCGACGAAGCCGGAGCTAGAAAGGCACACGAGGGGTAACCACAGCAACAACCATGCAGCAGTGAGGTGGGGGAGTGGCAGGCGGTTCCCACAGCGCCTCCGTGTGGAGACTCACACATCACCTGTCCACCTCTCCTCAAACTGTAACGAGGTAAGAACGACACGCAGCATAAAGAGCCGCGACTAGCCTCTTTACATCCACTGAATATTACAATTAAGAGTCGGAAAGAGACACAGAGAGAGACACAGAGAGAGAGAGAGACACAGAGAGAGAGAGAGACAGAGAGAGAGACACAGAGAGACAGTGAGAGAGACAGAGAGAGACACAGAGAGAGACAGAGACAGAGAGAGACATAGAGAGAGAGAGAGACAGAGAGACACAGAGAGAGACAGAGAGAGACAGAGAGAGAGAGACACAGAGAGAGACACAGAGAGACAGTGAGACATAGAGAGACAGAGAGAGAGACACAGAGAGAGACACAGAGAGACAGTGAGACATAGAGAGACAGAGAGAGAGAGAGAGAGAGAGACAGAGAGAGAGAGACACAGAGAGACAGTGAGACATAGAGAGACACAGAGAGACAGTGAGACAGAGAGAGACACAGAGAGAGACAGAGAGAGGTTTGAGGTTTTAACTTTATTATAACAAATTTGGGGGGACTATTTTACATTTTTATATACATATATTATATATAGAGTGAAAACAGAAGGAGAAAGAGACAGAAAGAGAGAAGAAAAGAGTATTTACATATTTACATTTTTTACATTTGTCTACTATTTACATTATAGATTTGTTTACATTTTATTGTTTCCGGGGAATAGTTTAGTGATCACTTGTCTCTTTTCTTTTCCGGGTTAACTGTAAGAATGTGTTTATCTGTTCCTCTATGTCTTTTGCGGTTCTCTGTGTGTTTGTGCGCGGTTCTGCATCCTGCTCCTTCACTCTCCTGTGTCGTGTCGTTCAGTGTTTGGCTGCGGGTTTGTTGATTTGTTCTGTGATTGACGTCTCGTCTCTTTTCCTCCTGGGTTTTACTGTGTGTCTTTCTTTGGGTGTCGGTGCCGGTGTGCAGGTCTGAGGTTCCTGTGCCTCTCCGGTGCTGGCGCTGGGGGCGTGGTCAGCGCCGGGTGCGGTGTGTGTCTCTGCGGTGGCGGTGTTGGAGTCAGCGCCGGGTGCGGTGTGTGTCTCTGCGGTGGCGGTGTTGGAGTCAGCGCCGGGTGCGGTGTGTGTCTCTGCGGTGGCGGTGTTGGAGTCAGCGCCGGGTGCGGTGTGTGTCTCTGCGGTGGCGGTGTTGGAGTCAGCGCCGGGTGCGGTGTGTGTCTCTGCGGTGGCGGTGTTGGAGTCAGCGCCGGGTGCGGTGTGTGTCTCTGCGATGGCGGTGTGTGTGAGACTGACCTTCGTGAGCGCTGACTCGGGCGTGTCGCTGAGGCCCGCGGCGGACTCGGACTCCTCGGTGTTTCCAGGCTGACTGTCCCCGCGCCGCTGCTGCTGTTTCCCGGCCGGGGAGCTCAGGGAGCGACGCGCGGCTCCGTGTGGACAGTTCAGCCTTTTGTGTCCGACGTCCCCGCACTCGAAACACCTCAGTGGCTCCAAGGTGGCAAAAACAGTGTAGCTGCCGTCCCCCGCTTTACACTTAAAGTTCACATTCAGCGTCCCTTCCTGGTTAGTTAACACCATTAGGATCTGCCTCCGGAAGGACAGGACGTGTCTCACGCTGGAGCTCTTACACCCGAGCGGGGCGGCTCTCATGGGGCTGACGAACCTCCCGAATCGGGCAGCTCCCTCATGATCGCCTCGTCCTGTACAAACGGAGGCAAACGGAGATCAGCACTCTGGTGGGGGGGGCAGACAGAGGGGTGACCGGAACCGCTGATCCTCTCACGGTTATTCCGCTCTTCACGAGCGCACTCACGAGGCTCGTCTTTTTTAGGAACACCACCACCGCTTTGTTCATCCGGGAGCCCGACCTCGTCCCCCACCGCTAGCAGCACTTCTTCCACGAAGACCCCCGTGTCCGTGACGCACCTCACACCATCCCGGAGAGACAAAGTCTCCACACCGGCCTCGGAGGCCATGGAGCCCCGCCCGCTCTCTCTCTCACGATGAAGTTTCAAATCATATGTATTTTAACCAACATTCACTAGAAATAATTTTGGGGAAATAAGGAAGGGAAATAATTAAAGAAAAGTAAGTAAATAAATAAAGAAGTGGGGAAAAAAACGGAAAGTTTTTTTTTCAGAAAAAACTTGACAAGACGCCAAACAGTCTTTCATGCCTCACACCCAGGGCATGCGCAGAGAGAGAGAGAGAGAGACAGAGAGAGAGACAAAGAGAGACACAGAGAGACAGAGAGAGAGAGACAAAGAGAGACAGAGAGAGAGAGACAGAGAGACATTTAGACTTAATCTCATTCACTATATTTATCTCTGTTATATGTTTACTCTTCAACTTCAAACACTGAAGTTTAACTTCACATCCTCGTCTCGTTCAGTTCTCATTAATATTCATGAAGTCATCAATAGTTTCTAACCTGAGCTCTTTCATTACAGGTGTGAAGAAACAAGCTGAGAGAGAGAGAGACGAGGAGTAAAAAAAATTATATTTCCATGTTTCGAACAGCGCACACACGTGCGCACACACACACACATACACATACACACACGTGCGCACACACACACACACACACACACACACACACACACACACACACACATACACGCATAAAGAGGCAGCTTTGTGTCTTAATGCTTTTCATCGTAATGAGTTCTTAATCAGTTTACTTCCACACTTTTAATGAGTTTAGCCTTAAAAGCTTCTCTGACTTTAAAACTGTGTTCTGAATATCTCTCATTATAATTCATTAATATGCACATATTCATAAATCACTGTGACGTTACACAAATAGACCACCATGAGCACCGAATAAAGTGACTGGAACAGAACGACAGGGCGAGAGAGACAGTGTGAGACAGTGTGAGACAGTGTGAGACTCGACCTGATCCCCAAATAATTACAATTTAACAGAACTATTGTTCAGATTCATTCATATTTGTTACTAATAATGTAATCCACCTTCTCTAATTGCTTTGGCAACAATGTGATTCTTTTTTAACATTCATGCCAAGAAAACACTGAACTGAGCTGAGAGACAGAGACAGAGGGGGAGAGAGAGAGACACACACAGGAAGAGAGAGAGACAGAGGGGGAGAGAGAGAGACACACACAGGAAGAGAGAGAGACAGAGGGGGAGAGAGAGAGACACACACAGGAAGAGAGAGAGACAGAGAGACTTTTTTGTTGACTGTTTACAATCCTTTTTTTTTTTTACAAATGTTGTTTTATAAACGAAATAAGGATTGAGTCTATAAATAATTGATTAAAAATAAATAAATAAATAAATAAATAAATAAATAAGACATTTTAAGGCATTATAGTTCTTTTTTTTTTTTTAAACATACACAGTTATTGTGCTTTTTTTAATTAAAATATGCGGCAAATATGATTTCGTCATCTTCTACTGAGCACAAGGTCTCCTCAAAGCACCATATAGTTTTAAACATATTTATGTCCTTCATATTTTTGTAAAAATTAAAATCAATTAAAATTCTTGATTTAATAAGTCTGGAGAAGATCTTTTGAGGATCGCAGTCTGTGCTTTGTGACAGCTTATTTTTTCTGCTTGTATAAATTATATATCTTGGCTTGACCGATGGTGAAATTAATAAGCTGGCATTTGAATCTGTTTCTCTGGACATATTTATGTCATGCTCTCAATGCTTTCGCGCTGATCTAAGACCGCATCCGCCTTCTGACACTTCCGTTCCCACGCTGTCATGCTGCTCATCATGAGGCCATGTTTTTTCCCACGCTGTCATCTCTCGTCACACGCCCCCTCGCCGCCCCGCCGACACACCGGTTTCTCATCTGATGCTGATTTCTTCCGGCTTATAAGGAAGCGCAGCACGCTATCTCGCTGCCGGATCATTGCGTGTTGTACGGCTCCACTTCTCGTCTCTCCCAGCACACAGCTTCAGATTACCCAGCCCAAGCATCTCTAAATCATCTCTGCTCCTCTGCTTTTGGATCCATCTCTTCGCCTCTTCATCGCTCGTCCCTGACAGAATAATCTGGCCCAACTATGGATTCAGCAGGTTTGGACAGACTGAGACAAGCGCTGGAGAATCAAGGCGCTCTCCTCGATAAGCATCAGGAGTAGTTCGTCACCACCAGAAGGACACTCGCGGACGTCACCGCCCAGATGCAGCACCTTCAGGTGCCTACGGCTCAGACCACAATCACGGACCCCCCGCGAGAACCGCGCCTGCCAGCCCCCCGCACTTACCGAGGAGAACCAGGAACATGTAGATCCTTCCTATCCCAGTGTTCCCTGATCTTTGAGCTTCAAGCATCCACCTTCTCTTCAGAATGATCCCGGGTGGCCTACGTCATCACGCTCCTTACCGGTAGGGCCCGGGAATGGAGCACGGCTCTCTGGGACGCTCATGAACCTTGTTGTGACAGTTCTGAGTTCCTTTTCTGGAGAAATGAGGAAGGTTTTCGACCGATCTCACATCGGAAGAGAGGCTGGAACTAGACTATTACGCCTGCGCCAAGGATCCCGTTCCACCTATAACTACGCTGTCGAGTTTCGGACCTTAGCTAATCTCCCGGGAACTTCCCTCTGATCTCCACGAACTCATGGACCTTGCCGGGAGGAACGACTCACGTCTCAAGACGACCGACCCGGAGGTCACCTCCCCCTAGGAGGTCTACTTCTCCCAGGACATCCCACCCAGCCTCTCCTCGAACACAGACTAATCAGGAGGAGCCCATGCAGCTGGGCAGAACCCGCATCGCCGATGAGGAGAGACGTCGCTGCCGCCTGAAGAGGGCCTGCTTCTACTGCGGGGGTTCGGGTCATATGCTCAGGGATTGCCCGTTAAAAGGAGGCACCCTCTAGTCAGACTGGGAGCTCTAGAGGGCGCTCCTCCCAAAAGTCTCCCAGAATCTCGCACCCTGCTCTCCGTTACACTAATTAGTGATGGCCAAGCCCATTCCATTCAGGCGCTCGTTGTCCGACCGGAACCTGATCAGTTCAGCTACGGTCAAGGAGTTGCGGATCCCATGCACTTCCCTGGATTGTCCACTGTCAGTTCAAGCCCTAGATGGGAGCCCCCTGCCGGCCATCACTCACAGAACTCTTCCGCTCACTCTAAGAACATTGGGGAATCACTATGAGGAGATATTCTTTTTTGTTATCAATAAGTCACACGCCGTTCTTGTTACCGCTCGTGTCACCGTTCCAAGACTCCCAGGTATCACATAGGGAACAGAGTCGTGCTCACCACCCGGGACATCCCCCTAAAGACACTTTCACACAAGCTTTCCCCTCGTTTCATCGGCCCCTTTACAATAACCAAGGTAATCAACCCGTGCCCTGTCCGACTCCTACTTTCCTCTTCCATGCGACGCATTCATCCAACCTTCCATGTGTCTCAATTGCGACGCATCGCAAATTGCCCTCTAAGCATCGCAAATTGCCCGCTATCTCGCAGCCGGATTATTGTGTGTTTTTGCTCCAATATTCTCGAGTTTCATTTCATAACGTGTTTTTCACGTTACCAACCACGCTTTGTTTTCTCTTTTTCCTGATTCTCATTTCACGTTTTGGCACGACGTTCTCGCTGACGGATTTAACGGCTTTGAACTCTCGCTTTTGTTCTTTGACTACAGCTTCGCTTCACGTTTTGGCACGACATTCTCGCTGATGGATTTAACACTTTGAACTCTCGCTTTTGTTCCTCAACTACGGCTTTGCTTCACGTTTCGGCTCAACGCTCTCACGGACGGATCTAACGGCACCAAACTTTCACTTTCACTCCTCGACTATGGCTCCACTTCTCGTCTCTCCACAGCACACAGCTTCAGATTACCCAGCCCAAGCATCTCTAAATCATCTCTGCTCCTCTGCTTTTGGATCCATCTCTTCAATCCCTTCATCGCTCGTCCCTGACGATTTAAAACCAAGAATAAAAAACTGATGAGTAAAATCTACATTCAGTGGTAAAAAGATGTGTTTTAAAAGGCTAAACAGAGGTGACAACCTGGAGCAATGTATAAAAGCATGGAAAACAGTTTCTCTCTGTGAACAAAAGGGGCAGTCCTGTGTGACTTCAGGATTTAAAATGGAGATAAAAGAGTTCACAGAGACAATTCCATGTAAAATCCTCCACTGGAGGTCAGCAGACTTTTTGGTTAATGGTGGTTTGTACAGTGCCTCCACTCGGGTTTAAAATCATTATTAAAACCCAGTTCAGTGCGCCATGGGGTGTCGACCCTCCCATTCAGTTTTTTCTTGTTTAGGACCTTCACACAAGCTTTGTATAAAACCTTACCAGACACTCTCTCAAAGTTCATGTCCTCCTCACCATTGAGCTCCAGGAGGGGGCCGCCATAACCCTCTAGGTCTGGAGTTATCATCAGCTGTGGAAAAGGTTCCTCTTCTGTAGGACTGGTCTGGTTACTTGTATGTTCCATCAACTGAATGCGCTCCTCCGACGTTAGGGCGGTTCTTCAGCGATGCAGGAGTGGGTTGGCGACCTGTTGAGACCGAAGTCCCATATGTGCTGCCAAGTCCTCTGCTCGAGACAGGTCTGTTCCGGTGATGTTCACCAGCTGCCGGAGTGTCACGATCCCTGCGGAGATCAGGGTCTTGGATAGTGCTGGGGTGGTTGGACTAGAAATGTCCAGCTGCCCTCCACAGATTAGGGGCTCCTCCAGCAGCCAGTGTAACGTTCTGCTTCCTTTGTTTTGTTTTTTAAAAAAGGTCCAGATTTTAAAAAGTCTTTGATAAAATACTGGTAGTCCAGTAGTGTCCAGTGCTGTGGGGTTAAAAACAGAGTTCTGTCCAGTCCAAGTCCTCCCACCATGCGTAGGAGTGTGTAGCGGCAGCCCCACCATCCCTCCATCCTTCATCACTAGCTCCGGTGAGGAGTCTCTGTATGAACTGCAGAGGGAAGGCTTGAGACAATGTCCCATTGCACCACATTTAAAACATTTAATGTCAGTGTCTGAGGAAGCGAATATACTATAATCAAAGTTTTCAACTCTGAATCTAAACACAGCGTTTAGCTCTTCTACACCCTTTTTAAAAATCATAAAGACAACAAACAACTCTCCCAAAAGACACCTGGGCCCGTATTCACAAAGCTTCCTAAGCCTAAAAGTTTCTCCTAGTGATGAAATTCTAAGAAAATTTTTAGAATTATGACATTTTCTTAGTATTTCCCCTTAAATTTAGGACTAAATCTTAGTAAAGATAAAAATGAAACATCTTAGCCCTAAAAACAGCTCCTAAGGTAAAAATAGTTAAGAGTAGAGAGGAGGACTTTTAAGAGGTTTAAGAGTTTCTATAGCAGAGGACAAAATGGAGGAAAGAAGAAATATTTTCCAAACACTGAACGTACAATTAAACAAGTAAACGCTGCTCTTCTGTCCAGTCTGGTTTTCTTGTTCTTTTACTTCCTTCCATCTCTCTTGGATTGTTGGCTACAAACCTTCCAAAAGTGTGAATTAAATAAACTGTCCTGTGATCATGTAAACTGGTAAAAGCTGAGACATTTTGCTCCCAACAATCTGAAATGGATCACAAGTAATAAAATCAGTTTAGTAAATAAATGTAAGAACTTAAATATAGTAACTACTGTGTGGAAACTGGCTGCTTCAAAAGTCGACACATTTTTAACATTTGACTGTTTAATTATCTTTAAGACATTTAGCCTATAACAGAAACTTTGCATAAATTAGCCTGTAGTCATGATTATACAATTTCTTTATATACAAACATTATGATTTTACTGTTTGTCCTATTATCATGTATTCTGTTTTCACAAAGAGCTCATTTCAAGACCTTTGCAGAGGTCAGAGGTTGTTTTTTATCAACCAATCACAGTCCTTGAATTGCTGCATCATCCCTAGCAACAGGGTCAACCACACCTCCTCACTTAGATAAAGGGTTTTGTACTTTCTAGGAGGAGGAGTTGCTCTAAGAAGTTTCCTAAATCACTTTTATTCTAGGACTCCCAGTTAGGACTTTTTAAGCTTAGATAGGAGCTCTGAGAGAATTCTAAGAAGCTTTTTGAAGCTTACAGCCCAGGGGGATTTTCTTTATAGGGGAGACCAGTCTTCCATATCTGGACAGTTCAGCAGCGATGACACTGTCGGGTATGAAGGGAGGGACGTTGGACAGAACTATTGTCTTGGCTGGGGAGCTCAGGGGAGAAACCAGGATGTGCTCGTTATTAACACTGTGATTCCGTTCTGGACAAGTTTAGCCGCTTTATCAACACTATTTACAAAAGTAACCACAGCGCTGTTCATGCGGGAAGCAGAGACGATGTTCTCATGTCCCACCACATCACCAACCGCTAACACACACTCCTCTAAACTCGCCGCGCGCACACCACGCGCACACCATGTGAGAGCGATTGTCACAAAGAGCAAAGTGACACCGCGCCGGCGAGTTAAACTCTCATACCGCTGTGTGTTCGGAGCCGCCATGCTCTAGCAACACACACACACACACACACACACACACACACACACACACACAGGCACTCACACAAAAAGGATATATATAGCCAAAAGATGTAATAAATGGCGAAAAAAAGCAAAAGGAAAACGCCAATCGCTCTCACACGCTCTACACGCCACACTCGCTACCCTGCCGCACCGCGCATGTGCAGAGAGACAGAGAGAGAAAGAGAGAGATTTATTGTCACCAAAAAACGAATAGTTTGTGAGCACCATCTTTAAAGTTTGAACTCAATATGCAGCTCAAACACGTTGTAATAATGATAACGGCAGGAGAACCGCTCGCAAAGTGACTATACAGTACAGTGACTCTGTAACCCCGAGAAACAACGTCAGTTCTTAAGAGGTTCGCTGTGGAACCATCAACCCCCATGAACTAGCACCTGGGTCACTATGGTGTTAAAGAGAGAGAGAGAGAGAGAGAGAGAGAGAGAGAGAGAGAGGTTCATATTCACTCCTCATCATAGTGTTAGAACTGCATTAGGTGTGATGTGTGTTTATTCTATTATATGAGTTTATTCTTCTTTAATAAAAGTTAATATTGATTAATTAAATGCTGACAATCTTCCTGTAACACATCTGCTCATTTATTTAATGCATATTGATGTTAATTGTGGATTTTGTTCATGATCGTTCTTCATTTTTCTCTTTTACTTTTCCTTCTATTCATTTCCTTTAGCAGTGTTATTAAGACACTTACTCCAGATAACACACACACACACACACACACACACACACACACACACACATTGTCTACTGAACTTTATTATCAAACCTGGAAGATTAATGAGTTCCTAAAAACAATTCAGCAAATAAATAACGAGACAAAAAAAACGACAAAGTACTAAAACACTCATTTCTGACGCAGTCGATCTGCACAAGATCATCATCCCATTAACACAATAAACACTGAGCGCGTCCTTAAACACTCAGACTCTTACATAAATAATCATACAGAATGATTAAAAGAAGTGAGGTCAGACAGGTCTGATGTGAGACAGGGTGTGGGGTGAGACATGAGATGAGTTGTGAGACAGGGTGTGGGGTGAGACAGGACAAGGTGTAAGACTGGACTGATGTGAGACAGGGTGTGTGATGAGACAGGTGTGTGGGAGATTGGGCATGAGAGGTGAGACATCTTAGATAAAATGGGCTGAGACAGCTTGTTGGGAATAGGACAGGGGCGATGTGAGACAGGTTGTGGGGTGAGACAGAGAGAGACGATCTCCACCTGTGTGACAGGTGTGGAGGTAGGGATGATGTGAGACAGGGCATAAGGGTTAATACAATTTGATGTTAGACAGGGTGTGAGGGGTGAGACAGGGCATGATAGAAGAGAAAGGCTGTAGGGGTGAGACGATATCTGGGGTGAGACAAGGTGTGGGTGGTGTGAGAGGGTGTGGAGGGGTGTGAGACAGGATGTGGGTGTGTGAGACAGGATGTGGGTGTGTGAGACAGGGTGTGGAGGGGTGTGAGACAGGGTGTGGAGGGGTGTGAGACAGGATGTGGGTGTGTGAGACAGGATGTGGGTGTGTGAGACAGGGTGTGGAGGGGTGTGAGACAGGGTGTGGAGGGGTGTGAGACAGGGTGTGGGTGTGTGAGACAGGGTGAGGTGTGAGACAGGGTGTGGGGGGTGTGAGACAGGGTGTGGGTGGTGTGAGACAGGGTGTTTAGGGGTGTGAGACAGGGTGTGGAGGGGTGTGAGACAGGATGTGGGTGTGTGAGACAGGGTGAGGTGTGAGACAGGGTGTGGGGGGTGGAGACAGGGTGTGGTGGGTGAGACAGGGTGTGGGGGGTGAGACAGGTTGTGGTGGGTGAGACA
>JAAGKR010013062.1:0-14871 GCA_011419295.1 Clarias macrocephalus
CCCTGACATGCCTGTCGCTCTGGAATAGGGTCAGACCACATGAGAATGCATTGTATGTGTAGAAAACTTTCATTGTTAAACATAGCTGTGATTCTACTTTCTATTTTTTACCATTGAAATTCACATAGCCTTAAATAATTTCCGATGACAATAATTCATGATTTTTTTTCTGAATGATTTTATTGGGTAAGTTGGGAAAATCTGTCACCGTGCACTGTGTTGACACATCAATAGATAAGTTTAAGAAATCATGATTACTAGTCTAGTCGTTATAAATCAGAATTACTAAATAGCAAGGTTCAACAATGACAGCTAAATAGGGAATATGGCAGCTTGTCAGCATAGTTTCAGCAAGATATATGCTGTTATATCTGCTGTTATAGAAAATTGATCAACACCTTTGAACAATCAGATTCATAAATGAAACAACATTGTGGTATAAAAAGAAAATTCATCTCTACACTGTCTGTTTCTCTTTTTCCAGGCAGTGATGAATAAATTAAAGAAAGCGTATTTTTTTGTCAAATATTTCATTGCAATCACCATGACTTCAATCAAAACCACCATGTATATGACACACACAGTGGATGAGCTCCTGTGGGGCTTTAAGGATCCACTCCTCAGCCGTTTACGCGCCTCCAAACCCGAGTTGGACGAGAACTTCGGCCTCATGCTATACGTATGTATCACTTCCTCCCTCACTGAATTATTTTATGTTATTTTATATCATTTTATATTCACCATGGTAATTAAGGACCATGGTGGATAACATGTTTGTATCATTCATTTAGTCATTTGTTTATTCATTACTTCATTAATTTGCATGACCGAATTTCTTTTATTGTTATGTCATTTTCACACAGAAAAATGGAAGTAGTGAGGGTGAGTTTGTTTACTACACCGGAGAAGATAATTATTTGGACTTCGGTCGCATCGACACCTGGAAGGGAGAGAAGTAAAGATGTGTCATTATCTTCACCCATTCTTACTAATATTCCAGGACAATAGAGGGAAAGTTTCATTTAGGGACTTCATTGTGCCTTATGTGCATGGTTTGGGGGTAGAAAATAAAAATACAATTGCCCAGGCATGAATTATTATTAATTATTAAACACTATACAGCATGCTGTTATACAAACATAATCAACTATGGCTCCAGACATTGAGCAGAAAAGCTATTACAAGTGAAGTTGATTTTTTTTCCCAATAATTGCACATTCTGAAGTGTTTTATTCCTCTCATACCCCAGCAATTTGACAATTGTTTAACAATCTTCATTTAATGCAAAGTTAAGTTCAGCCTTTATCCGTCACACATACATTACACATTGCACAGTGAAATTTCTTATTCTTTGCATATCCCAGCTTCTTGTTAATAGGCAGTGGTCAGAGCGCAGGTTCAGCCATTTTATGGCGCCGCTGGAGCAGACAGGGTTAAGGGCCTTGCTCAAGGGCCCAACATCGGCAACCTGGCGGAGCAGGGGCTCAAACCTCTGATCTTTCGATCCGTAACTCAGAGCCTTAACACACTTGAGCCACCACGGTCCCCTCTGTGACAAAGGAGTGTCACATCACATCCACAAATCTTAGTTGCTGTTTCTTTAAACAGTTTTTTTTTTTCATCATCTTGTCACGCTACTAAGTAACCAGTCCTTATTATAACAATGGCCAGGTACTTCAAGCTCCTTCATGAATTATAGAAATCTTCCTACAGTAACATTTGTAATTTTTTATAACATTTTTTTAAACAAATTCTTTTAAGTCTTAGAGAATTCAAAGCATCCAACAATCCAAAGTCTCTGTATCAACTGTTACTATAGAAAATATCATATTTCTATCAGTAATATGAACTTATGATGAGTTTTGTGATTCAAAAGATTCAAAAACACTGTCAAAGCTGCTGCATTGTGTAATAATCATAAATTATTCATGTATACATCTAAATGATTGGATACATTCCATGATCATTAGTAGGCAGTCTCCTTTTAAAATTTTAAAATACTTTTCATTTTGAAAATATTATTGTATCTTAATACATTCATTGTTGAGGCGACACAGTGATATACTGGTTAGCATTGTTGCTGTGCACCTCCATGGTCCAGGTTCGATTTCTGTTTGGGTTTAATTCCCGGCCAGGTTCAGTTCCTGTCAGCAAAGACCTGAGTCCAAAGACCTGAAGATTAGGCTAATCAGGGTTCCCAAATTGCCTGTAGTGTGAATGAGTGTGTATGTGTGTGTGCCCTGCAATGGATTGGCACCCCATGCCGTAAGTCTTGTGGGATTGGCTCCAGGCCCCCTGTATACAGTAAAAAGTGGTGTAGACATTGAGTGAGTGAGATTGTTATGAGTTATAATATTAATGGAAGCAAAATTATACCAAGGCAGTGAGCAGCAAACAGCAAAATAGTGTGTGAGGTCAAGACTTTCAGCTTAAATTTTTGAATTTCTTTACATCTTGACTGTTTCATTTTAAATTCAATTTTCAAATTTTTTAATATTTATGAACCGAATTTTCAAGATTTCTGAACCCAAAGTCATATGTACAGTATGTTTTTAGTTTATAACATACAGTACAGTTTACTATATCATCAAGGTCCTGTTCAAAGGAATTGGTAATAATATATATATCAATTAAATTATATACTGTCGATGCTTTATTGATTGTATCTATGGTTTTGTTTAGATTTCTGTCATTTTGGGCCACCAACCAGAGCAACATGATTAATGGGACAGATGGTAGTGCTTTCCACCCATTCCTGACTAAAGAGGAGCGTTTGAATGTGTTCACTGCAGATATGTGCAGGTAAAATAGTTTATTTTTAATTAAATTATTAAATTAAATTATTGAGATCTCTGATTTTGGTGATGAAATGCTTTTTTTTATTCAATTTTAATAAATGGAATGTTATGAAGTTAGTAAGAACTAATAACTAATTATTAATTACAGTGGAACCTTGGATTACGAGCATAATTTGTTTCGGAAGCGGGCTCGTATTACAAAACACTTGTAAACCAAATAAAAATAATTGATACAATATATAAAGTAAAAATGAAACAAATTAACCTGCACTTTACCTTAAAATAATAAAATCCAGACAGATAAGTGTGTGTGTGTGTGTGTGTGTGTGTGTGTGTGTGTGTGTGTGTGTGTGGAATTAGCCCCTTCCCTATCTTACACAGTAAAACTCTTCCTCCCTCCCCCCACCTCGCTTTTTAAGTTTTACAACAAACACAAACACAACGTAAACACTGTTTTAACTGAAAAAAAAAAAAAGAAATCTGTCTAATGACACTCGGGTGAGAGCATACTACCGGAATCACTGCTGTAAAGTAAAAAATAAATAAATAAATGAACCAGCACCTTACCTTTGAAAAGAATCGTGACAGAGCTGAGTTTTCTGTGTCAAGAAAGTGTGAATGCCTGTGTGAAGTCGAGAGAGTGTGTGTGTCAGTGTCAAATTACGCACGTGCACAGGTGAGAGAGTGTGTGTGTGTCAGTGTGTGTGTGTGTGTGTGTGTGTGTTGTCAAATTACGCGCGTGCACACATATGAGACGTTGATTATACCAGTGAGAGACGAGCACTAAGACCCAGGGGAGCAGGGGAGACGATTACCCACAATTCCGCAAAGCAAGAGAGAAAAATCATTGGCTCAGTAGTGATCACTTGCCGCTCGGTGTCAAAATAAGAGTTGCATGCGTGATACATGATACTCGGCACTCGTAAACTAATACTTGCTCGGTTTCCAATTAAAAATTTATTAAAAATCTTTGCTCGGTTTGCGGAACACTCGTAAACCACGTTATTTAACAAAACAATTTAACAATTATTTAACAAAATTAACAAATTATTTAAAACTGCAATAAACCTTTGCCATGAACTTTATAAGTAACAACTATACACCTCCATATTTATGAGACAGCAGAAATAGTAAAAAAATAATAATAATAATAATAAATGTAATCCCTGCGTTTTTAATTGTTGTATAGAAATTACTGAGCTGTAAGGGTTTCCGTAAACATCTAAACTCCTGGGATTTTCATACGCAGCAATCTTTAGAATTCACACTGAATAGTGCAAAAGAGATCAGAGAAGAATGACTAGATTGGTTCAAGGTGACAGATATGTGGATATAACTTGAGAAATATCTTTTTTTATTATTTTTTTATCATTACATTGTGTAAGTACACAAAACATTGAAACTTGTAGGAAGCCACACAAGGTGACACAACGGTGTAGTGGTTAGCACTGTCGCCTTGTACCTCCAGGGTCCAGGTATGATTCCCAGCCAGGGTCGATTTCCGTCTCTGTGTGCATGAAGTTTGCATGTTCTCCCTGTGTTTGGTGGGTTTCCTCCCACAGTCTAAAGACATGGAGATTAGCTTATTTGGTGTTCCCAAATTGCTCGTTGTGAGTGTGTGTGCCCTGGGATGGATTGGCACCCTGTACAGGGTGTACCCTGCCTTATGCCCTAAGTCTCCAAGGATAGGCTCCAGGCTCCCCACGACCCTGAATACAGGATAAAGCGGTACAGACGATGAGTGAGTGAGTGAGGATGCTACATATCAGACCTTGAGCCAATTGCAGGAATCTAAGCATTCACAAGCACAAATTTACCTAGAGAGATAAAAAAAAAGGGCTTTTTCTATTCTTTAACTTTGTAGTTTCGGTGAGTCTCAGAGTGAAGCCCAATGTGACCTTCTGCTGTTCTAACCCATCTACCTTATGGTTTGATCTGTTGTGCACCCTGGGATATTTTTCTGCTCACAAAGTAAAAAAGTAAAGTGCACTTATTTGAGTTACTATAGACTTCCTGTGAGCTCAAACCAGTCTGGTCCTCTGACCTCTTTCACCAACATCATGTTTCAGCATGCAAACCATTCACACACACATTCATTTTTTTATTTTTTCATTTTTTGTCTTTCAATTCTGTGCAAACTCCAGAGACTGTTGTGGTTGTGAAAATCCCAGAGGATCAGCGCTTTATAAAATACTTAAACCAAACTATCTGGCACAAATACATAACTATGCCAATGTTAAAGTCACACTTTTTTTTCAATTCTGATGTTTGATGTGAAGTTTATCTGAAGCTACATGATTTTATGTTGGGAAAGTTTTTTATTTTGCTCTCTAGGAACTATTACTGTATATAATAGATCTAAGTGCAAATTGCAGGCTGTAATAATATATAACGCATACAGCATAACATACACTGTATGTGTGTGCTTGTGTAGTAAGTGAATATGGTTAATGTTAAAGTTAATAGCTGCTCATCTGCAGTAAAACACTCAGTGAAACATTTTTATGTTTTTTCCTTTCTACTTAATTTTTTAAATAAACATGAAATTGGGCAAGAGGTTTCTTAATTCCCAGCGCAACACATAAACACATGGCCAAGTATGCACATGTTTTAGACTGTGTTAAAGGTTAGACAGCTTAGATAAGATCTAACACTGATCGGAACAAGATCGGAACACTGGAGAAAAATAAACAAGTTTTCATAAAATTGTGTGTAAATATTTCCACAGACCAAACGTGACTAAACTCAAACTTAACTTATTAACCTATATACTGTAATGCCCTCTTGCACTTGATGCACTTACCCGAGTGTTTCACTAGTGCATACGTTTCACTAGTGCTAGTGTTTAGATACCATCAATGTAGAAAGTTTTCTCAGTACACTGGAGCCATAATCGGACTGCCTGCTTCACATATGAAACGCTGGCCTTATTAGAATTTAATGTGGCATTATTAGTGGAAATTTAAAAACAAACACACACACACACACACACACACACACACACACACACACACACACACACACACACACCCCACCATGCAACCCTGTACACAGGATAAAGTGGTAATTATCATAAAGACGATTATGATATTCTATTAATAATTTTACAGGCGAAATACAATGTAAATATGAGGCTTTTTATTATCTAAATTTCTAAGTAGTGAATAGAGCAGTGAATTTAGACCAGCATGTTTTCACTCCAATGAATGTTTCCCCTAAACATTTTTCATAACAGGAAAAGGAAGCACTGTTTGCTGTGTTCAAGTGTTCAATTTCATAACTAAATTTCTGTGCTGGAAAAATAATACCTTCCCACAATTCTAAACACCGCAGTGAAAACAAAGACTTGAGGGAAGCAAATTCAGGCTGTTCCAGCTATTTAATCTTCACTGCCAAGTAGCCTAAATGTTAACCTCCTGTGTGTGATTAAAGTAGAGCCCAATTCATTAAAAATAACATGATTGGATTGACTTTAATATAAATTATATTAAATTAAATCAAATGTTCTTTATGACGAGTTTTATTTATTATTATTATCCAACTTTTTTCCAAAAAAAGTAATTTTAGATCCTCGGTGTATAAACATCCATGTGCTTTATTCTCATCTCATTTCATGCTTTTTCATTTCAAATATTTTTTTAGGTCAATCTACATGTTGTTTGAGAAAGAGGTTGTGGTGAAGGGGATCCCGGCATATCGATACACTCCTCCGCGAGCTGTGTTAGCCAGTGGAAAGAACAATCCAGAAAATGAAGGTTTCTGCCTTGACAAAAACAAATGCCTGGATGATGGGGTCTTAGACGTTTCAGTGTGTCGCAAAGGTAATGCTTCGTCTATATAGAAAAAAAGCATGGATTTATGATAATCAGATCAGTATTTGCTTTTAGAGCATTCCATTTCAAAAAGCCCCGGATGCTGGAAAAAACACTATGATGTCACTCAATGTGATGTCATTTTATATGATGTTATATTGAGTGGCATCGCATTGCGTGACATCATAGTGTGATGTCACTCAGTATGATATCACTCAATATATGTCACACAGGAAGTTATTTACCGGCACAAGTTTAAGGCAGTGTCACGGCTGACCCATATGAGATGTCAAAAATCGCTTTGCGATTTTGCATCCTTAATGTCATGAGATCACATGGGCCTGGTTTGGTGACAATTATGTACATTTTCTGTTGAGTAGAGCCCATGACATGCAATGCAAAAGTTGTTCAGTTTAATGAAATGTGATCACAGAAAGCTCAACTACTACCTTACCTACTTCCAAATCTACTATATGAATAGTGGTGAGTATGCTAATCTAACACTAGTGGTTTTATATACAATTGCACAAAATTGTGGTGCAATTTAGAGTATCTTACCAATTCTGTTTATCACATGGCCACCGATGATAACAAGATAAGGTAATGATGATGAGCAAACTGATGAGCAAGGTAATGTAAGATCTGGGCAAATCTTTAGACTATAAAATACATGACCAAGACAACAGTTCTTTATAAAGAAACAATTGATCACATTCCAGAACCTCTCCCCCAGACAGCATGGCGCCATGCCAATAACCTTATCTCATTCGTGAACATAAAGGAGAGCTTGTAAAACTAAGTTGCAGGAGAGTTAACCAGGCATGGGACAGGAAGTTTGCTGTGCCCGAAGCCACGCTAAGGCCAGATGCCTCAAACTAAATCCAAAACCATGACATAAATTACCACCAAGTCACACCTTGACCATCTAATTGACCCCAGGACATAGGGGGTCTCGTATTTCTCCACATGCCTTTCAATGAACAAAGAGGCATACGGCAGAGACACTATTTTAAACTATCTTTAAAGTGTGCCAAAATTTTATATACATATATTCACAATGTTTACAGTATGTCTGTTTTGAGCTTGCTTCCTTCAGACGGCCATGATGTTCAGATATGAAGAGGCTGTTAGGGACATGGTTTTTGACCCCATGGAGCGGGTCCGTCCCACAGACGTTTGTCCAAATCAGAGGTGGTTGTGGGCATAGCCATGCCCCGCACGGTTCCTCTTTTTCCTTGGTTTCTAATAAAAGGGAGCCATACAGATAGGAATGGAAGAAGGAGACGATTTTGAATATCAGACATTTCAAAGCAGATTTTGGCCTGTCTCATTTCAGATTGAATAGAATGATATAGCTGGAAAGTTAAGAAATAATTTATTAAAACTCAAAGCATTTTAGCTATTATTTGTTTTGTTGTTTTTAAATAATAAACACAACCGACAAATGCAAGAACTGGGTTGGAAAACCGTGGGCTAGTGAAAGTCTAATTAAATAGAACTTAAAAACCACTCAAAGCAATATATGCCAGAGAAGAGAAACACCAAGAAGTGTAATATTAGCTATCCAAGTTATAGATCATTAGATGTTTGATGAAGACATAAAGATTGATGTTTAGCACCTAGAGAAGGAAATGTGAGCTGTTGTGAAGTTAAAGACCTCGGTTGTCTCCCTGGTCTTAAGTTCTAAATCAAGGTATATACAGTAGATAATGCAGATGTCTGAAACACGTTTGAAAGACGTTTGAATTCTGCAACATGTAGGGCAAGCAAGTCATGCTCAAGTAGGGCAGAAGAGAAACAACCGTATTTCTGTAAACTTTTCCTCTCCTGTATTTTCCTTATCTTTTTCTTCATAATCTTGGTTACATGTTATTGTTTTCAGACATACAGTACTATCATTATAAGTGTGTTTCTTGGTAAGGACGTGTGCTAAGCATTGTGTGTCACAGAAAAGGTTATGAAGATTAGAATGTTAAGGTTTCATCTTATAATGAAATGGAAAATGGTCCGAAATATAGATGTCAGTTGTTTCTGAGATGGATACTGGAAGTCCATGTGAAATTAAAAGATCCAGTGTGTGGCCATGCTGATGCGTAGGGTCATTTACTGATTGGGTCAGGTCAAAGGAGTTTAAAGGACTTTGAAAGTCAATTACCAGTTGGCTGGATGGACAACAGACATTAATTCAGAAAATAACTCAGAGATAAAGCACATATTACAGGACATGCAAACTGAATTGAAACCAGTTCTAGCTCAAAGCTATTGTAGCTTTTACATGGGAGTAAACGGCAGCTGAATTTTTTTTCGAAACCACAGTCAGTCCTCCACCACAACGGGTCACTAGCGGCATACTAAAGAAGGAATAGCTGGGAGGGAAGAGGGAGGCGTAGGTGCTGTTATCACCTTGTTTTAGCCAAGTTTCCATGAGCAAAATAAAATCCAACTCGTGAGTAGAAAACAAATCGTTCAAAACTAAAGTCTTATTTGTGAGTGATTGAGTGTTCATCAAGGCAGTACGTATCGCCTTACAGCTCTGCTTTAGAGCTTCACTGGACGGGCGGAGATTTCCCTGTACACAGCCCTGTGCCTGGATCCTCAACGGCCAGCGACACAGAAGAAGTGAACATCGGGGATAGCCGTTCTGAACCACCGAGCTGTTCTGAACCACCGCTGTACTCCTGAGAGCGAAACTGTCAGAATTCCCACATTTAGTAGATACTCCATTTAAAGCAAAGCTCAGATTATCCACACAGGATAGACACAATAATAGACACACAATATAAGGAATATTTAGACCTTTATGCTAAATATATTTCACTTTAATATCATAAATTAAAACAAGGAAAGAAGATGTGCTCCGCTTCAGTTAATTATGAAATAACGAACACTGATGTCTCCGTTTCCTTCATAGACCTTCAAAGAGATGGTTCCCTTAGGTTACAGGGGCCTGAATGACATTATAGTTAAGAACCAATACCCTCTCCCTTTAATGGTAACCGCCTTTTAACTTCTCCAGGGAACCAAGATTTTCACCACGCTCGATTTGCGCAACTCGTATCACCTTGTCCGCATCTGGGAGGGAGATCAACAGGACATTATGAATACCTGGTGGTCCTCTTTGGCTCTTTGGATTAATGCCCCTTTAGTCTTTCAGGCCATTTTTAACGACATTCTCTTGGGACCTGGAAGAACACCAACACCACGTTCGGCAGGTGTTGCAGAGACTGCTGGGTAACAACCGAGACACCGGAAAACCGACAAGCCGAGAGTTCTACATCACGTCCAGCTCTATAGCTGCCGCCTTAACAACCCTCCCCTCTCTCAGGAACCACTTTCACTGGGACCCATGATGCGGCCCACACCCTGTCACAAATCCAGCAGCGGTTTTGGTGGCTCACACTTAAGGATGTCTCCAACTTTGTGGCGGCATGTGAAGTCTGTGTGAGATCCAAACACCTCAACATGGCCCTAGCCAGCCTCCTCAAGCCCCTGCCTTTTCCACACCATCCATGGTCCAACATCATTCTGGTCTTCATTACAGGGTTACCCGCATCTAACAGCCACAATTGCATCATGACCATGGTGGATCGGTTTTCAAAAGCCGCCCACTTAGTCTGCCATTCACCAAGAAGACCACCGAACTCATGATCAACCATGAGTCTTCAAGCTCCATGGTCTCCCAAAGGACATTGTCTCGGACCGGGGCCCACAGTTCACCTCCCAATTCTGGAAGGCCTTTTGTGAACTAATCAGGGCCACTGCCAGGCTGTCCTCAGCGTTTCACCTCCAATAAAACATTCATATCAGGGCATGACCTCCCGGGACACTACTTTGTGGAACAAGTTCCTGCCTTGGGTAGAGTACGCCCATAACTCCCAGGTCTCATCAATTTCAGTGCTGTTTAGGATATCAGCCACCCTTGTTCCCATCCCTGGAGGTCAACATCCCTTTCACCCAAACCTTAATCTGAAGCTGCAGAAAGACCTGGCTGCAAGCAAGGAAAATGCTATTTCGCATCGGTAAAAGGTTCAAGGGACAAGCCAACTGCAGGCGCTCTCAGGGCCCTAAGTACAGGGTGGGACAAAGAGTCATTCTCTCCACCCGAGATATTCTTCTGAAAACCATCTCCCTGTAAAAACTCTCCCCTATACATTGGAGCTTTCATCATCACCAAGACTGTCAACACATGGGCCCAAGAGTCAAACTCTTGCTCCCCTCTACTATGTGACAGAACAACCCTATGTTTCACGAATCCCTTCTCTCCTCATGCCCATTAACTCCCTTTTGACTATGGCTCCCGTTTAACAATTTGGATCTGACGCTTCGCCGATTGATTCTCTGATTTCCAACCCTCGCTTCAGCCTCCCGACCATGCCCCCATCTAAACCTGCTGTAATTTTCCTGCGATTCGATCCACCTTAATCACCTTGTATAATCAATGTTTTGATCAGGGCATTGGATTGCTACATGCCATGTGATTAATATAAACACAGGAAAATATCTGAGATGATCTTTAAATGCAGTTTTCTTTTAAAAAAAAAAGTATGCTTGTTATGTAATACTTCATCGCTTCTTCTCTCTTTTTTCATGTTTACCTCACCTGTCCATGTTCTCATCTTATTTACCTATCTTTCTTCTCCAGGTGCTCCTGTCATCGTCTCTTTCCCTCATTTCTACTTGGCTGATCAGAAATACCTTGACGCCATAGAGGGACTATCACCAGTGCATGAACATCATCAGACTTTCCTCGATCTGAACCCTGTAAGCAAATTCCCTCTTTTGATCAATGACACTTCCTAAAAAAAAAATGTTACGTAAATCCGATTAACTAATACTCAGGAACTCTATCTGAGTTGCTACACTTCATGTATTTTACATTTGATGCTGACTAAGTTAGTTCTTGATGTGTTTGTTATTGTGGCTTCTTCTTTCAGTCAGTGAAGACTTAAAAGTGTGCACTAAAGTGTGCATTAGTGCATGTTTGATGAATAATTTGTTAGAACACTACAAAACATCCATTTTAAACAAAACAACCATAAGTGTGAAAATGGCCATTGAAACATAGTCAGTGCATATGCATATATCCATCTATTCATTCATCCAGGAACTTCTGTAGTCCAACTTGAGACTGTGGAGGCCAACGTTGACCATTGTATTTATTCCCATTCGTACCATTGACCTCCTGTCAACATTCACATGCACTGCAGGCAATTTGGAAACCAACGGAGCATGGGGAGAACATGCTAACTCCATGCACACAGACCCGATGCGGATATCAAACCCAGGACCTGAAGGTGCAAGGCAACAATGCTAAGCACTAAGCCACTGTGCTGCACATCCATATATGCGTTTCCTGAACTCCTAAAGATTGACACAGGCTATGCATTGTTCTCAAAATGTATATTTACAGGTATACAGTAAGAAGGTACGTTAAAATTAAGAGAAAAAAATAAGGTTACTATAGCAAATACAATGTGTTGTATAAACGTTGAAATAATTGTACACAAACAAGGCCGATTCTGTGTACATGCCCATCTTTTGCAGATAATGAATATTAATGAGTATTCAAATGCAATGGTCACATGACAAGGTTTCAAAACAAACAACACAAACACATACTCTTTCACACACTACGGCCAATTTGCGAATGCCAATTAACCAAACCACATATCTTTGGACTGTGGGAGGAAACCGGAGTACCCGGAGGAAACCCATCAAGCATGGGGAGAACATGCAAACTCCATGCACCAAGGCAACAGTGCCAACCACTACACCACCGTGCTGCCATTGTTAATTAAATGAATTAAAAATTATCTATAGTATCCAGACTATAAACTGAAAATTTAACTATACATATGAAGGTGTACCAGTTTTAAATATATTTTCCCCTGTTGTAAGGTAAAAGTAACCTTAGTACTATGCATACGTTTATAATAACATTTGTGTGTATGTGTGCAGACGACAGGTGTGCTAGTTCGTGCTGCCAAAAGAGTCCAGATGAACATTAAACTTGATAAAATATCCGGATTTATGTAAGTACACATTTTTACACTGTCTGGATTTTTATACATTTATCTTTTTTTATCTATTCTGCATGAATATTTCTTCATTTTAAATTTTTCATACTTTTTAATTTCTTTGCTTCCAAAGAGTTAGGCTTTCTTGTAGTCTTGAGGAATAGTTCTTAAAGGCATCAAGGACTTTTTTTGTACTCTCATTTTTATTACAGTCCACCTGACCAATTTCAGAAAGATATTTTTGTTTGTTAAGCCACCTATTGACCTATGAATCTTTCAAGCATAAAAAAACATTATATGCATATAAAATACTTAATGCATAAACCAGTCAGAAACAGGTGCAGATGATGACAGATGTTCAGGCAGGTGATTAGTATACTGATGAAGCTGAATGCTGAGTGGGTGGAACCAACGAGAGAGGAAATGAGGTTGTTACATAAATCACACTATTTTTAAATACCTCTAGGCACTTTGCAGCAATAAAACTTTTGAGCAGAGTTCTTTAATTTAATCTACATACAGTAATTAAATTTTATATGGAATACGTGGTGGCTCAAGGTTTTTTTCTGAAATGTTACTTTTTGGTTACTGCTGTTAAGGTTAGAGTTAATTTTCGAATATCAATATAATTTGAATGATTAGTTAGCTTTTGTAATAGTTAAATCAGTGTAAAACAAGGTGTGTCTTTATGTATGATCTACAGAATAACCAGAAACCTGAACAGCATCATTTTCCCTGTCATGTTCATTAATGAGGTAAGGAATTTAAAAAGAGAAAAAGAAAACGTCAACTTTTTTTTTTGCCCTGGAACTATGAGAATAATGTATTTGGTGCATATGAAATTTAGATCAGCAGCAAGAGTAGGGAGCAGATTAAGATGAGTCTAGTCAGTAGGAGCAAGATGGAGTACATGGATGTAAATGAGAGTAAATGAGAGAGGTGGTAGGGAAAGGTGCAAGGAGCAGAGAAGTGAAGGGGAGAGTGCAGGCGGGGTGGAATGGGGAGAGAAGAGTAGCAGGAGCAATCTGTGACAGAATTATATAGGCAAGAATGAAAGAGATAGTTTACATAGTTAGACCAGCAATGTTGTGTGGATTGGAGATGTTGCTGCTGACAAAAAGACAGGAAACAGAGCTGGGGAGTGACAAGAATGAACAGGATGAGGAATGAGTATATTACACGGACAGGGCAAGTAGGGTGGTTTGGGGACTTAAGATTAAGATGGTTTGGACATGAACAGAGGAGGGATGAGGGGTATATCAGAAGAATAATGTTAGAGATGGAGCTGCCAGGCAGGAGGAGAAGAGGAAGGCCCATAAGGAGGTTTATGGATGTGGTGAGGGAGGACATGCAGGAAGTTGGAGTGACGAGGGAAGATGTGGGAGAGGGTTAGATGGAGACAAATGGTCTGCTGTAGCGACCTCTAATGGGAGTAACCAAAGGAAGAAGAACGTCTTGGGTTACTTGGCTGTAACCCTGTTCCCTGATAAAGCGGGAACGAGATGCTGCGTGAAAACGCTATGGGAACATCTCTTTGTTGTCCGGTTGTGAAGCCTGTGCATGTCAAACCCGCCGAATACCTTCGGCTTATAACCTGTGCCAGGCATGACGTCACTGAATAAGGTGCACCTGCAGGTTATAAATAGGAGTGAACCGGAAACATCCTCAGGTCAATTTTGTCTGAAGGACGTCCAGGCACGCCAGCAGTACGGCATCGGAACGCAGCATCTCATTCCCGCTTTATCAGGGAACAGGGTTACAGCCAAGTAACCACGTTGTTCCCTTTCAAAAGCTACACTCAATGCTGCATGAAAACGCTATGGGAACGAGAATACCAACGCCGCCGCACTGCAAGTGTCTGGACCCCCAGGTTGTGTAGCGTGTGCGCACAAGCCGAGGAGGTCTCAGACCTAGCTCTGGGATGCTGACTGAAGGATCCGTGAACCCGGAGTAGCATTGACATCCAGACTATAAAATCTAACAAACGTGTGTGGAGAGGACCAGCCTGCCGCATCACACACCTGCTGCAGGGGGACGCCTCTTGCCAAGGCAATCGATGAGGCAATCCCCCTGGTTGAGTGAGCCCTGATTCCCAGAGGCGAAGTGTGACCACGCACCTCATAGGCTAGGGCAATGGCATCTCTCTCCCAGTATGACAGAGTCTGTCTAGTGGCAGCCGCCCCCCGGTTGCGGCCCCCATGGCAAATAAAGAGCTGCTCTGACTTACGCCACTGGCTAGTGCGG
>JAAGKR010013063.1:0-14870 GCA_011419295.1 Clarias macrocephalus
ATACACAAGGACAACATGTTAAACATGATGCCTTGCCAATGCCTATTGCACCATTTCAATATTTACAAATTGACTTTACACATATGCCACCTGTCAGAAATCTGAAATACATGCTTGTAATTGTGGACAGATTCTCTAAATGGGTCGAGGCATTTCCATGCTCAAAAGAAAATGCAACAATAGTAGTTAAAATTCTGGCTAAAGAAATTATTCCTAGATACGGTATTCCAACATCTATTGACAGTGATAATGGCACGCCGTTCGTCTCCAAAGTGACACAAAAATTGTGTAAATTTTTAAGCATTGATTGGAAATTTCACATCCCCTACCATCCCCAAAGTTCTGGTGTGGTAGAAAGGATGAACAGAACAATCAAAGATAGATTGACCAAAGCCATGATGGATACAGGTAAGAACTGGGTTGACCTGTTACCGTCTGTGCTTTGTGAAATTAGGATGACACCCAGTTCTACAACCAAACTCTCACCATTTGAGATTATAATGGGATGACCATTCCCCACCCCTTGGGTAAAAGGTAACCCCGGTGTTTCTCTTACAGGTGATCTGGACGTGATTGTCGGCGATTATACGCAAGCACTCATTGAAAAACTAAACAGTGTTCACGGTAATGTCTCTGCTTCTCTCCCTCTGCCTACAGACAAGCCTACTCACTCTTTCATCCCAGGTGATACAGTGCTGGTGAAAAGCTTAAACCCCAGGAAGGTGGGGGACGCAGCCTACAGTTCACCTACAACTGTAATTGCAGTGACTCGCACAGCTGTTCTCACGGACGCACAGCCACAGTGGATTCACACCAGCCGTGTGAAGAAGGCACCGCAGACGACTCTGACTGCTTGAGATAATCGACCACTACCTCACAAGATCTCCTAGCCCGCACCGAGGGGCTAGTGGAGCAGCACACGTCCTGAAGACACCTCAAAAGGGGGCTCTCGTCGCTTCTCACCTTTTTCACATACATATATAGGTTGAATTTTGTATTAGCTTGTTTTTTCACATTTTATTTTATTTTGTGCCAGCGCCTGATTACCTGTGTACCGTTAATTTCGTTTCTAATTGTGATTCTAGAAGTGATTTAACCCTGACCATCTTCTCTATAACTTTTCTATCTATTCTCTTTATCATCCTTCTTATCATCATCTTTGCTGACTTTACTAATCATGAACCCCTGTTCCTCCATGTTAATATCTCTTGCTGTGCTGTGTGCCATAGTTTTCTCCCTAGCCAGTGTCCCTGATAACTCATTTTGGCAATACTCGACTTATATTGTTAAACAAACTAATGTCAATAACGGGTGCTTCGTTTGTACCTCTCTCCCTCACTCAGCCGAACATCCATTTAGGCATAAACCGTTACCCAAGTCAGGTAACTACACTCTGTGCTGCTTCATTTGCCAAACCAGGTCCATTGTTTTCTATAGACGGTCGTATTTTTGAACGAACAGGTTATACTCGTGGTCCATATTTAACTAATAGTCGTATGGAAACCTGCAATAATGGTTCTTACTGTGAGGATGCTTGTGTTTCTTTCCAGGACAATTACACTGTCACTCTTCCGCTTAATTATTCCATGCCTGTTTCTGTGGTGACTTTAAAACCCATGATAATTTTTCCTTTATGTTTTCAGAGAAATGGCACGAAATTTGTTGGCAATTTACCAGAATATGTCTGCCAGACAATTTATATTCCCTGCACAGGTAGGGACTGTATCTGTTTCCCACCATCTGCCAAATATAACTGTTCCTTTACAACCCCTAATGAAAAAGGCACCCAGATGCTTGTAGACTGGTGGTGGATGTGTGGTGGCACGGCCCATGATCATTTGCCTCGTGATTGGTCAGGTCGGTGTGCCCTGGCTCCTCTACAGGATCCCATTACTCTCATTCACACAAATCCCCATAATAATCATGGAAGAATGAGACCATCTATCTATGACTCTTTGGATGATAATTTTCCACCACCTGAGCATCAACTTAAATCTAAATTTGAAAAATTTTGGGAGGCACTTTTTCCACAATATGGAATAAGACAATTGTGGAATCAATTAGAAGTAACCCATTATCGCCTGGTATCTTTTGTGAATGCTACCAGCGTTGCTATTTCCGGCATTAAGGAAGAATTGACGGCTCTTCGTTTGACCGTTATACAAAACAGAATGGCTTTGGATATTTTACTCGCAAAAGAAGGTGGAGTTTGTGCTATGGTTGGTAGTCAGTGTTGTACGTACATACCCCCTAACGATGACCTTCATGGTAACATTTCTATTGCCCTTGAACAAATGCATAAAATATCTAGACAACCAAACAATGATGAACGGGGTAACATTAACTGGGGACTGCTATACTCTTTGTTCGGCTCACTCGCCCCTTACTTTGCAATGATTATTCCTGTTCTTTGTGGTCTTCCTACTTCTCTTTTTGTTTGGCCCTTGTATTTTCAGCTGTCTACGGTCACTTATCTCTCGCTATGTTTCTGCCCTGCTTAATGGTTCTTATGTGGCTCTTCATGTGCAGGACGTTAACCATCTCGAAGACTGTTTAACCAACTGACATTCACAAATTCTTTTAGAATTTAAGGGGACAACTGTTAGAATTATTTTATATATAAAGGAGTTATTTCCACTCTCTTGCTCTCTTCCTCATAGATCTGATATTAAGGTGTTAAATCTTTCCTGCTGCTATCTTCCTGTCTCCTCTTGCATCTGTTCCTAAAGGTGTGAACGCTCCCACGCTCACCTTCCCATTCTCTCCTTATCTCTCTCTCTCTATCTCTCTGTGTCTCCTTCCCCCTTCTCCCCCTTACTCGAGCCAACATCCTGTGATCCTTCTCTGGACGGACACGTCTCTGTCTTCCTCTCCTTTGATTTTTCAGGATCTTACCAGGACATTTACAGTGGTTTATGTTCTTTGTAGTAACATATGTCGATGGCACAGGCGTTTGGTCAAACATATATAAATCCCATCTTTTGCTGTTAATAAACAGAGACCTTTCTGACAGACAACGTGTGTGTGTGTTTGACCGAGTCTCTCCTGGCCAGAAAAGCTTACCGAAGCACAGCGGACAGACCGAGCGACTCGCTTCTTCTACTACGAAACTTTAAAACTTTACACTAGACAAGAACATTTTGTTCCTTTGTGAGACCAATGTGTGTATTTCTGTATTAGCCACCTCTTTAGATGACAAAAAAAAAGAAACATGTTTTGAACAGCGTTGAGCTATTTCCTGGAATATGGCTTAGCTCATGTCTGTGTTATACTTGTAACCTTCTATGTCAGCATTTTTAACTATCATATAGCTATTTGAGAATAAAGCCCTCGCATAAGGAGGGGTTGTTACCTACTCTATAAACTGTGTTGTGTTAATAAAAGAGAGCTTGTGAAAGAGCAGTCATCTGGTTGTTCTTTGACTCATTCTCCTGGCTGCCAGAGGTGTGTTGCAGACGGACTGGCTTGCATTCAGATCGATCCGGGATCGGTCAACTAAACGCCCCAACAGAAGAAATAACAACTGACCTGAATCAGTGATGGAGATATGCTGCGATCTCAGCTCCTGTACTGCTGCTGTTGCTGAGCACCAGTCAGTTTGAATGGCAGCCTGTTCCTGAGGACTGAGTCCATGATTTTAAAATGTGGATTACATGGCCGACTAATGTTATTAAGAACGTTATGTTATTGGTCATGTAACACTCAGCTTAACATGTAATATGTAATTAATAATTAGTCTTTGTTAGCCTTTAGATGACGACCTGCTAAAGGCCAACAAAGATTGATTACCTGACTGATATTGAAACTGTCATAAAATGTGTTGATACACACTGGCATAAAACAAATTAATAAATAAATAAGTAAATAAATAAATAACACATTTTTGTCTTTACAGTGTGTCTTAAGGCTAAAGTAAAAGCAGAGGTCAGCTGTTATCTGGACGCACAATTGTTCTCTCTTTCAGACCACATTTGTTTGTGAGGTATTTTTATTTGCCCTATGAATAGTTTAAACACAACTATTTTCAATTCAATTACATTTAATTTGCACAGCGATTTAATATGTATTGTTGGAAAGCAGCTTTACATAGTCAAATGAAAATTGTATGGATGTGTATGAAATGTGAGAAAATGTACTTTATATGAATCAAAATGATCAGACTGTTATACTGAGCTTCCAGCCTCCTAACACACAGTATGAGTGCAGATCAATCCCTGCTCTCCGTTATCACCCAGATGAGGATGGGTTCCCTGTTGAGTCCGGTTCCTCTCAAGGTTTCTTCCTATTAACATCTCAGGGAGTTTTTCCCTCAGCACCATCGCCCTCGGCTCATTCATTTAAAGCTGCTCTGATAATTATCATTGTTAAAAACACTATAGAAGTGAAATTTTATAAAATTAATGACAATGTAAATACAACATCCAACATATACATTTCAGAAGGGAAGCAAATCAAAGAAAAAAAAGAACACAAATTATATAAAACAATGATAAAAGGTGCCACAGGAGCTGATCCAACAAAGGCATTCCGGTCTCGCCTTTAAAGTCTCTGTGGTGTGTAACATTGCCCTGCTCGTGTGCCACTCTCTTTAATAAATCCACCACGCAATTCTTTGCTGTGCCTCTAGACCCCTGACTAAACTCTGCACTTCGCTTTTATAATGCGGAGAAAGGTCCATTAATGTTAATTACCGCCAGCTGGCCCGACTTGGTGGCCCCGCCCCTTTTACAGATTTGCAGGAGGGGGGAGTCACCTACATAGGGAGACTATGGAGTGAGCAAGGAGCGATAACGATTGAGGTGATTGAGACAACCCAACATACAGTAGGAGCCTTTCCACACAGCCGCCTGCTGCGTGGCAGGACCCTCTGAGGGTCAAAGGATCATCTGAGGCGGATCCATGACCTTTCCATTCACAGACTCTGATCCTAACGCAGTGAAGATTGCTGGCTTGTGTTAACATGTCATTGAAAAAAGTCAATGAATGAATAGGTCTTGAATGGGCATGTTTACTGTCAAATATTAACACGCCTTTCTGGCAGAGAAGGAAGGGGGAATGACGCCTTCCAAAGTCATCCAAATTCACTGGTCTGGCTGAAATGCATGTGGTGACTGGGGACAGTTCCACTTTACCATGAGGACAGTCCTAGACTGCTTCGGCTAATGTAGACATCCGTTCTCTAATTACCTTCTAATTACCAATTGCTCCATAGTTCAGGCCGAAAAATTCCTACAAACAGTTTTGTTCCTGAGCCTCCAAAAATGAAAGTGGACGCATAGACATCATATACTGACCAATATACCAAATAACACACAGTATGCAGTACTGCAGATCAATCCCGGCTACCTGATATCAGTCAAATGAGGAGGGGTTCCCTGTTGAGTCTGTTTCCTGTTTGGAAAGTTTTTCCTTGCCACCATCGCCCTTGGCCTGCTCATCAGGTACAATCTGATAACCCTGATTCATACATATTTTTTAATTGAATTGAATTGAATTTAATATTAAGTGAAGAATTGTTTTAAAAGAGATTGTACACTGAAAAAAGTGTTTCATTGGATCAAAGTAAAAAATTTGCGTCAACTTGTTACATCTAATTACTTTGCTTTTTATCAACTTAAAATGTTTACTTGGATAAGAATTAACTATCCATTACTTAGCCAAAGCAAAAAGTATATTTGAATCAAATAAAGTTTTTAAGTTTAATGAAATCTCAAATTATACTTTGTCATGATTTTTTCTCTTTGTATTAACTTTATTATGTATTAAAATTATTTTACTTTACATATATCCAAATATCCAACCAAATAGAATTTAAAATATTAATGTAATATTAAGAAATGTATTTACTTTAATAATGTATAATTTTATCATCCAACACTGGAAAAGGTGTTTCATTGGATCAAAGTAAAAAAAAATGTGTCAACTTGTTACATCTAATTACTTTGCTTTTTATCAACTTAAAATTTTTACTTTGATAAGAATTAACTCTCCATTACTTAGCCAAAGCAAAAAGTATCTTTGAATGAAATAAAGTTTAAGTTTAATGAAATCTCAAATTATACTTTGTCATGATTTTTTCTCTTTGTATTAACTTTATTATGTATTAAAATTATTTTACTTTACATATATCCAAATATCCAACCAAATAGAATTTAAAATATTCATGTAATATTAAGAAATGTATTTACTTTAATAATGTATAATTTTATCATCCAACACTGGAAAAGGTGTTTCATTGGATCAAAGTAAAAAAAAATGTATCAACTTGTTACATCTAATTACTTTGCTTTTTATCAACTTAAAATTTTTACTTTGATAAGAATTAACTCTCCATTACTTAGCCAAAGCAAAAAGTATCTTTGAATGAAATAAAGTTTAAGTTTAATGAAACCACCCGGCAGCGTCACAGACCTCTTGGGCTGTCGCCCCTGCAGCCAGAGCCTTGGAGGCAGCCATGCCCCTGGTGGAGTGCGCCCAAATTGAGAGCGGGGAAACCTCGCCAACTGCCCCGTAAGTCATGGAGATGGCCTCCACAATCCATCTACTGAGTGTGTGCTTGGTCGCAGGAAGGCCCCTCTTTGGAGGACCAAAGCACACGAATAGCTGGTCAGACCGTCTCCAGGCGTGAGCATAGTGACGGAGAGCTCTGACCGGGCAGATAAGGTTCAACCTCTCCTGTTCCGGCGTCAGGAAGGCTGGGGGGTAAAAAGCCTTGAGCACCACTGGCCTGGCCATTCTAGTAGGGACCTTAGGAATATATCCAGGTCTGGGATGTAAAAATGCCTTGACTAGCCCAGGGGCGAAGTCGAGGCAGGACGGCGCTACTGAGAGCGCCTCCAGATCACCTACCCTCCTGAGAGATGAGATGGCCAGGAGGAGGAGGGTCTTAAGTGTCACACACTTCTCGTTACTGTCCGTGAAACGTTTGAACGGACACCGAGACAGACCCTCCAACACGATGGTGAGGTCCCATGAGGGCACTCTGACTACCTCCTGGAAAAGGCCCGCGTCTATGAGGTGCGCTCCCTCAGAGGCCACACCCATAGATCCCAGAGCTCGGGTCTTGGATGGAGAATCGATCCGTGAGCTTGGGACAATAGATCCCTCCTGATCAGCAGCTGGAGAAGCTGTCCATCCAGAAGAGACACTATGTCCGAGAACCATACCCAGGTCGGCCAGCGAGAGGCTACTAGATGGAGTCAAACTCTCCGCTCGCGGATCTGCTCCAGAACGAGTGCGACGGGGGGAAAAGCATACAGGTGTCTGGGTCATGTCGCGAGACGCAAACAGATCAACCTCCACTTGCCCAAACTCCCTCTAGATCAACTCGACCACCTCTGGGTGCAGACGCCACTCCGCTGCCGACAGCCTCTGTCTGGACAGAAGGTCTGCTCCCCGATTGAGGCACCCTGGGACGAACATTGCTCGTAATGAGAGGAGCTTGCCCCAGCCCCACAGGAGGATCTGGGACGCCAATTTGCACAGTGAGCGTGAACGCAGACCCCCCTGATGACTGATGTAGGCGACCACCGTTGTGTTGTCGGTGCGAATCAACACACACTGGCCCCTGACATCTGGAAGGAAGTGTTTCAACGCTAACCAGACTGCTGTCATTTCGAGGGCATTTATGTGCCAGTCGCATTGATGTTCCTTCCACAGGCCCTGTGCCAAGCGACCCGTGTAGATCACTCCCCATCCTGTTTGTGAGGTGTCTGTTGTCAGTGTCAACTGGTGGCATGTGGCGCCCAGAACAGGGCCTTGGAACAAGAACCCGGGCTTCTTCCATACCCTCAGAGCGTGAATACAATGGGATGAAGCCCGAACTATGCGGAACAGACTCCCTCTGGAGGAGAAACCCTTGGTCTTGAGCCACCATTGGAGCGGCCTCATGTGCAGCAGACTGAGCGGTGCAATGCTCGATGCTGCTGCCATGAGGCCCCGCAGCCGCTGAAAGCTCTTTACAGTGACGGCGAGGCCTAGCTTGATGCCCTTGACGGCTGAAAGGAGTGACTGGATGCGTGCCAGCGTGGGACAAGCTGACATCCGCGTCGAGTCCCATATGATGCCCAGATAAGAGGTGACTCAAGAAGGCGTGAGCACACTCTTTTTGGCGCTTAGCCGTAACCCCAGCACTCTCATGTGATTGAGAACTAGGTCTCGATGACGAAAAGCCATTCCCACAGAGTGGGCAAGAATCAGCCAATCGTTTATGTAATTCAGGATTCTGATACCTGACAGACAAAGTGGTGCTAAGGCCGCATCCACTACCTTTGTGAAGGTGCGGGGTGTTAGAGCTAGGCCGAATGGAAGAGACCAATACTGGTACGCCTTGCTCCCAAAGGCAAACCTCAGGAACTTCCGATGTTGAGGAAGGATGGAGACGTGGAAGTACGCGTCCTTCAAGTCTATTGTGACAAACCAGCCGCCCGCGCGGAACTGGTTGACGACGTGCTTGAGCGTTAGTATTTTGAACTTGTACTTCCTCAGACTGCGGTTTAGAACACGCAGGTCCAGGATGGGCCGCAGTCCCCCATCTTTCTTGGCGACGATGAAGAAGCGGCTATAAAACTCGCACGCTTTTTGGGACTGGGGGATCCTTTCGATAGCCCCTTTTGCCAAGAGAGCCTTCACCACCCCTTCCATCACCTGGGACTGCTCCAGTTTCACTAGCGTACGTAGTACGCCACTAAGCCGCGGTGGTGGGCTTCTGAACTGAATCCTTTAGCCCTCTCCCACAGTACGCAGAACCCACTGAGACACATCTGGAAGAGCTGGAACCAGCCTGACAAGTTTCCTGGTGATGGGGGCTCTGAAGAGCCGAGTGGAGCCAACCTCGTGGCTCCTGGTTGCGGTCGCCGAGGAGGAGCAGTAACGGCCACATAGACCGATGAATGCCGAACCCCTTGGGGGAGCCGCCGCAACCTGGACCCGTTAGGGTCTTGGGCCTGCATGTGCCCAAAGCGGGTGCTGACGAGCAGTGATGCTCTGTTTCTGAGTCAGACGATGGGAGTGCAACACCGACCTAGTGCTGGGCTGATCAGTGGCAGCATGCACATAATCAGCCCGGAGAGGGAATATGCTAAAGATTAAAATTTTATTTGTCACATACACAGTCATACACAGTGAAATGCTTATACGACCGCCCCGTGACCTTAGAATTTAAAATTTAAAATTTTTATCTACAAGAAAATAAGGAAATAAATAGTGAATAGTGAAATAATACAAAAAGTTTCCAAATATCAAAAATATATAGAAATCCGAAAACTTAAGTCTGTACAAATATTGAGGTTGATTAGATATGTATTCAAGACATAGGGAACAAATGACATACATATGCACACACATTATATATTACATTTTATTGCCAAAAGTATTCACTCGCCTGCTCACATGCATATGAACTCGAGTAACATCCACTTCTTAATCCATAGGGTTTAATATGATGTTGGCCCTTTGCAACTTTAACAGCGTCAACACCTCTGTGAAGGCTTTCCACAAGGTTTTAGAGCATGTATGTTACTAATGTTAATATATACTATGATTTAAAAAAATAATGGCCCTGTGTAAACGTTGTGCTGCAGCTGATAATGTCACTGACCTTGTATTTGTCAATATGAAGGGGCAGAGGTAGTTGTGTGGTTTTTGGATGTTGGTCTACTGATTGGAAGCTCACAGCTTCAAACCCCAGCACGACCAAGCTGCCACTGTTGGACCTTTGAGCAAAGATAATTTATCAATTCAGTAACATTTTTAGTCCTAAGGTTGAAATGCTTCGTGAACAAATGCTTACCAGTGCTGAATCAGTTGGTCCACATCTTCTACTGAATATACCATTAGACATTTCAGGAGATTCTCTCTTCATACATTCACCTCCAGGCCCTAGTCATGTAAATACAAACATAGCATTGTTGATTTTGTTGTTGCTTGTGAAGCATGATAAAATGAACAGGAAGACATTGAAACCTGTATTCAGACAGCGCACTAACCTGTGAACAAGTTAAACTAAAATGTTTTATTCTTATAGTTATGTTTTCATTTAGTGCATCACAGCCAACTTGATTTGGATGCCGTGCTAAGCACCTGTGGCTTCCATTCGCAATATTACAATTGACATTACATTTTTTTAGCAAGTACATACCAGATCAAGAACTTAAAGATGAAGATTATATCTCTGGTCTTCTCTCTGACAATTGCTCCCTTGTTTCTGATGATCTCAAATAGTTTGTAGTGTTGCTTGTCCAAGGAAACCAGAAATCTTGCTAGAAGTGGAGCAGGTGTAATTCTCAGAAACTCATTACTGATCTTAAAAAATAAAAAAAAAAGGTAAAAACAAAAATTAAACTGGCTCAAGTTCTTAGCAATTACAGTATGTATAGAAAGAATCACCCCCCCCCCACACACACACACACACCTTTAAAATAACTGCATTTTTTTTTTTTTTTTTGCTTTGCAAGTGCTCACTACTGATAATAAAATAAACCCATGAACAGAACAGAATTCAGTTTCGCAGGATAATTGCAATTATTCTCTGATATTATCAGATAATTCAACTACTAATTTTCAGTGCTCCATCAATCTGTGGAAGTTTATTTGAGGATATTTGGGATGACATTTACTAAATTCACTGCAATTCTATTGTATCATTACCATTTCAATATTTATTCACACCGACTTACCGATTTCTGCAGTATGGGTAAAATAATCCCCTTTCAGAAAAGCTAACAGACCTGTAAACACAAAAGTGAATAAAGATTTCATGTTTACTTTTAAACTTCATTCATGACACAGTGATGTCTAACCTCAGCTTGTTGGTGCGTGTAAACACTGGCAGATTTACTGTTACTGTTTGTGTTTCATTTTACATTGTATTGAATTTACATGGTTAATTTAACATTAAATTAATGTTGTGGCCTGTTGTACTTTTACTTGTGGTAACGTTAAATCAACATGTCAAAAATTGCTGCCAGTGTTAGGGGTTATATATTGATAACATTACAAACTTGTCATAAAGTGTTACCGGTATGTCAGGAAAATGTGCTAATGACAGGATGTTATTCTGCACAGCCGTCTTAGTGTACAAACCCGGTGTTTTTGAAAATAACCGTGGTGTTTACAGTAGCTAATGCTAGGTAATATAGGTGTTTTCAGCTAGCAAACACGGACACAAAACACAATCTACAAAGTAGTTGTTCCTGACATAAATCGCAAATTTGCTCACGGAAGAGATAAATTTAACATAGAACTTACATGAGTTTGCTTTCTTACCTGGTTTAAAAGAGTTTTCTTTGAAACGCTATGGCCGCCAGCAGAATGTGATTCAGTCCGTGATAGTGTTACGTCATGAGGTACAATATTTTTGATTTTTAGGCAAAGTAAATATAACAGTTTCGTATAGGACATCAGAAATTTCCATCAGATCAATGAAGAAACATACTTTGTATCAATAACACAGCAGGTAGAAATTGCTGTTTGTTGTTAAGAGAAGGAACAGAAGAAGTCAAGGATGAATATACCCTGTCTTTTAAAACTAAGGACTACTTACCTCTCATCATTCAGGTTCCTTTAAGCTCAGCTGAGATCCCTCACTGTTTTACATGCATTCTCTGCACATCACAACACTTTCACACTCTGTCCCACAAACCACTTCCAGGCCAATAAGCCCACAGACTCAACTTTTCTTTCCATTTTGCATTGAGCCTTGTTGCAGTGAAAGGATTTAAAAACTAAATGTTTACAATAAACACAAATGTTTGAATAGATTTAAAAGTTTAAAATCAATGCAAACAAAGGGTTTTGCATGGGTGTGAAGTAAAAAGAAGGTTGCTTCAGGTGCTAAAAGAATGATTAAAGTCTGAGACACATAAGGGAAACATTAGAATTAGACACCAAAGCATGCCTAGCAAAGAATAAAGTGGCCGTCACAACATTCACCCTGGAGTCGCGTTTATCAGCCGTGTCAATTAAATTCCAATGTGGGTTGACCCTTAAAGACAGGAATGGTCCAAAACCAGTATGTTATCACATCCATTGGACTGGATTGGTTCGAGATTTTACCCTACATGTTTAGTCTTTCTATTTTTATGTCATTTCTTTCTGTGCTCTGATCTCAAGGGAAAACAGTCAGTATAAGTTTTATGCAATGCTTTACCAAACACAATACCTAAGTTAATTCAACCTATAGTTAGTCGAGTCTTACAGAGTCTTACAGATAACTGCCCAGTTTTCCATGACTTTAGTTACAATCACAGATTAGTCAAACATCCATCAAAGAAAATGACACAAAGAACAATGACCTGAGCAAAAACAAAGCTTAAGAATGAAAACCAAATGTCAACGATGTATGTTTTCCTTTTGCATGAAGTTTGCATAACTTATTTTCTCATATTGTCCTTCAAAGTCGTGGTTAGTCTAGTATGAGTCTAGTATGATTTGTTGCTCTCTGAGTGATTTAAAGATCTTTAGGCTTCAGAGCTGAACACACCAGAGTTAGAGATGAAGATAAAGACTGTGCTGTCTGTCCTCCTCCTGGTAGCACTGACAGGACCAGCCACAAGTCAGTTCTGGAGAAAATACATTCTAGTCAACAAGCTTCTGCCGTGGACTGATGCTCAGGCATACTGCAGGAAGAACTATGTGGATCTGTTGACCATTCAAACACAAGAAGATCTACAAAGACTACAAAATAATGGAATAACTTGTCCAAATGGGTGCTGGACTGGACTTACCAGGAATATGAATACGAAGACGTTTACTCAGTGGTCTGATGGAAGCTCTTTAGGTGCCACACGTTGGTGGACCGATGAACCATCCAATAAAACCAATTTAAACTGTGTAAACACCTTTAATTATTGGCATTCCGATGATTGTGGACATGCTTTGATCTTTGTCTGCTACATCTGGGTGCCACAGCTGATTGTGGTCCATGAGATGAAGACCTGGGAAGAAGCTTTAAAGTACTGCAGAACAAACTACACTGACCTGGTGAGCATCATCACAGCTGAAGATCGCTTTGTGGTCAACAGTAAGAGCAGAGAAATTCTGACTCCCAGTTTCTGGACCGGTCTGCACTTCCTGGATGGATCATGGTTCTGGGTGAACCAGACCACAAATAGTGTACAACCTGCCGGGAACCTGACATTTATGCCCTCATGCCCTGCCCCAAATTTATACTGTGGAGCCCAAAATGTTGAATCTAATGTTTTGGAGAACAGAGACTGTGAGATGAAGATGAACTTCATGTGCTACCATCAAACAACGTAAGTTATTTAACTACTGATATAATTTTGTTCAGTAGCAATAATGGGACTTCATACAGATACTAATAACTTTTTTGGGGAATTAATTTTATTCAAGCAGAAATGTAATGCGATCCCTTAAATACATTTAAAGGAATTAATTCAAGATGAAGATGTTCACCACAGTCAAGACCAGGACAAGATGAAGATGTGAAATGAAGAAATGAAGGCGTGAGATGTGACTGGGGTTTTATATTTGCATTAGATTAATCCCATTTGCTAGAAGATGCTAGAATATTTTATCCAAATAATTAATTAAATATTAAGATATTTCGTTTTGATCCATACTTACCGTTATTAATATCTCAAACGTAACATATTAGTGTATGTTTATTATTAAATACATCTTATTATACACATATTATATTTACACATATTTAATATTATTAGATAATGTGTAAAGTGTGAATGTGAGCTGTTTCATTCTGGTAAAAATAAATAATTACTTAAAGTTATCGATCTCACACGTGTGAAGTACATGGTAATAAATCACACTAAGGTTGAAAAATAACCAAAAAGAAAAAGAAGAAGCTTGCTTTTCTCAGACCAGGCATCTCCATTTCCACATCACTTTTTTCGTGCCTAAATCACTCAGCCAAGTCAAGAAAGTCTTTAAAAAATCTTTTCACTAACGATTTAAAACATTTTCAGTGTTGCATAAGAAACGTGCAGAGGGGCTGCATGACCTGCATGAGGTGAAATCTGTGTCTGAATGCCAGCACTTAGGAACGATGTGAGAGCAAATTTATTCAGGTGAACTTATCAGGAAACACACACACACCCACATACACACACTGCAAGTAAAAATGAAGCTTGAAAGTAAAAATGTGAAATGAAAAAATATATTAATTGCAATGTTATGTAATTTTGATCATGAATTTGATCAGTTGCTTGTGAATCTGAGACTTCAGAATGAAGACTGTTATTTACTAGCTAATAAGAACATTCAAATCATTGCCCTACTATGTTGTAAATCATTTCAAATAAATAGAGGGGCATACATGCACTCTGCACCGTTAGCAATTTTGAAATCAATGACACCAAAACCTATATGTTTTAAGTATCACTCATTCATCATCTATACCACTTCATCATGTATTCAGGGTGACGGGGGTCTTGGAGGTTATCCCAGGAGACTTGGGGCACCCTGGACAGTGTGCCAATCCGTTGAGGGCACACACACACACACACACACACACACACACACACACACACACACACACACACACGGGAGAACATGCAAACTCCAAAGACACAGACCCAGGGTGGGAATCAAACCCTCAACCATGGAGGTTCAAGGCAACAGTGCTAAACACTATGCTGATGGATGAGAGGTTGGTTTAATCAATTAGTTATATTTATTTATTTTTGTTTGCTTGTTTGTTTGTTTTTTCAGGCAAACAAAAAAAACACGGGTATATCAGCCTCAGAAACAAAAACATTCAACAAAGCAAAATGGGACTCAGAACAGAAATTAAAAAAACAAGGTCATACACAATAGGAGCCGTTATTACCACTGGTCTGCAAATCTTTCGAAATGATCCATCTCATTTGATCATTTGATTAGATGAATTA
>JAAGKR010013064.1:0-14870 GCA_011419295.1 Clarias macrocephalus
CCAATCACAGCTACACATCTATACACACCTCTCCAACACACAGCTACACATCTATACACACCTCAACACACAGCTACACCTCTATACACACCTCAACACACAGCTACACATCTATACACACCTCCAATCACAGCTACACATCTATACACACCTCCAATCACAGCTACACATCTATACACACCTCAACACACAGCCACACATCTATACACACCTCCAATCACAGCTACACGTCTATACACACCTCAACACAAAGCTACACATCTATACACACCTCCAATCACAGCTACACGTCTATACACACCTCAACACACAGCTACACATCTATACACACCTCAACACACAGCCACACATCTATACACACCTCCAATCACAGCTACACGTCTATACACACCTCAACACAGAGCTACACATCTATACACACCTCCAATTAGAGCTACACACCTTAACACACTCAGGTCTCAGGTTCAAAACTCACCACCACCAAGTTGCCCCTGTTGGGCCCTTGAGCAAGTGCCTTAATCCTCAACTGCTCAGATGTAATGAGGGAGAAAATGTAAGTCTGCCAAATGCTAAAAAATGTAAATGCAGACTTGTGTGTACTCAGACTTGTTAGAATAGAATACGTGACAGACATCAGCAGACAACTACACACTTCTTCACACCCCAACTGACTGCAGCACACATCTAAACAAAAGAACACACACTTGGCACATCTCAACGACCAGTTACACATTTTACTACACACCTTAAGACCGCTACAGCCGGGGGCCAAAAGTTTTGAGAATGACACAAATATAAATTTTCACACGGTCTGCTGCCTCAGTGTTTTTAGATCTTTGTGTCAGATGTTACTCTGGTACACTGAAGTATAATTACAAACATTACATAAGTGTCGAAGGCTTTTATTGACAGTTATTTTAAGTTTATGCAGAGTGTCAGTATTTGCAATGCTGATCCGTCTTTTTCAAGACCTCTGCAGTTCACCCTGACATGCTGTCAATCTTCTGGGCCACACCCGGACTGATGGCGCAGCCCATTCGTACATTATCAGTGCTTGGAGTTTGTCAGCGTTTGTGGGTGTTTGTTCGTCCACACGCCTCTTGAGGATCGACCACAAGTTCCCCACGGTCGTACACACCTCAACTTAAAGATGCAAACCGTAACACGCAGCTACACACCTCTATACACCTCATCTCTGATCTGCTTCTCACACAAAACACTCACAATCTCACCACTCATCACAATGCACTTTACACATTCATATTAAGGCACATTTGCACATTTTGCACGTCATGCAACTTTGAACTGTGAACTTGACTTTGCACATTCTGCACATTGCACCTTGTCTTGCTCATGACTGGACATGGTTTCTGCATCCTGATTTCATTGCAGTACTATTTTATTTTATTGTATTTTAGTTTATTATTCATACATTATGTATTTTTTTTTTTTACAGCTACATGTTTTTCTATATTTAAAAAATCTTTTATTTAATACAGTAAATTCTTATTTGAAAAATCTTATTTTTCTTAATTTGAAATTTTTTAGGTCACGTAAGCATTTCACTGCGCATCATATTTTGTATGACGGAAATTTGAATTTGAATTGAATTTTTAACTCACAGGTAGACACCGTAGCACACAACTGCACACCTCTTCACACCTCAATTAACATAAGATCACACATTTTGACACCTTAACATGCAGCTTTACACGCGCGCACACACTTCTACACATGTCAACTAATCGCAACACACCTTTTAAGACAATAGAACACAACCTGACAGTGTGAGGCGTAGTTTTATTTCATGTCCACACTGTGCTGGGAAGTGTTTCTCCCTGCACTGTAAGGGGTTATTTAATTCCCATATAGTGGGTGGGGCTTAAATATAATAAGAGATCAGTAAAAAAAAAAAGTTATGTAGTTTTGGGAGGTGGAACAATAAACTATAAATGATTATTTATTTGAGTTATCGATTATTTATGCGAATTCCTATAGTGCACCCCAAAGTGCTTTATTACTTCAATAACAAGGACATTTGCCAATGCTTACAACATTAGATTTATACCAGAATAATATGTACCTGTATACATCAAACATTTTTATTCATTTGTAGCTTCAGGAAATGTTGTGGAACATCATGTGACACGAGTTCACTTAGACACAGGAAAGGAGAAGAAGGTAGTGATGGAGTGATGGACGGCATGTGCGGGTGGAACTGGATATTTACTAATCACATCATTATGACATGTCTAAAGAGAGAGAGGGAACAACTGTCTGTGTCTATACTGTATACACGTATGTGTGTGTGTGTGTGTGTGTGTGTTTGACCATTGGACTCTGTATTAACCGTGACATTCAGTGAGAGCTCCATGCTGCCTGTGGTTACTTTAATTGACTGATCTGGGCTTTAAGAGGGTCCGGGGAGAGCTCCATGAATAATGCCTCTAGGCAAGGTGACCCAACCTGGATCATTAGACGTCCTGCTCAGGACCTGAAAGAGATATTTATAGACACAGCTACAGGTGCATTACTTGACTTTCCTTCCTTGCTGTCACAGGGCACTTTCAGCCCCAGACCTGCTTTATATTCTGACAGCAGAATTGCCCTTTATTGCCACATCCATCCGAGAGGGCAAAATATGCCGTGGCTTCTGGATGGGAGGGGTATTCTCTCTTTCTGTGTCTCTCTATCCATCTCTCTTTCTGTCTCTGTCTCTCCATCTCTCTTTCTCAACTCTAGCCAATCATCCAGGTCTGTGAGCTCATGTATGGAGAAGACGGTAGATAGCACTTTTCTCACAGTGTGTTACGCCGCCCTGGTGGTTTCTGGCTCCTGGGTGCGAACTGGCACGCGCTAAATTCAAGTGGGAGGAAAGAAATTCCCTTTCTGTAGAGCAAGACATGCAAACAAACAAACGATAAGACATAAAGGATGGATAGTAGAACGGGTGTTCAAGTCAAACCGGGACTTTTGATTGTGCAGGATAACAAAACACGGTTCTGAGAGTAAAAACTCCCTTTATTTCTCTATATAATCTCCTGCTACACTAATGCACTTATCCCAGTGTTCCACTAGTGCTTAGACACCACTGAGATAGAAACTTTTCTCAAAATCAGACTGCCTGCTTCATGTCTGAAACCCTGGCCTCCCAGGAACTCCATTCATGTGGAAATGTCTTGGATCGAGGTCAGGACTGTACAGCGGACAACTCCAAGCCGAGTTCCTGTAATGTGCAAGTGGTGCTGGTGAACGAGTGTGTGTACAGTGTGTGTACACACACATACAGGTATGCGTCTCTTCTTTCAAGGATCAGGCGTTCCACTTGCTGAATGTTCACAGGAACGACACAAGTCCCTGTTTGACTTGAATGCCCTTAATTATTTAGTATTAAAGGATTTTTATTCTATAGGAATAGCATTTAAAAATATTCTTGTATCAGCAGTAATTATAACTAGGGAAGAATAAAGTACGTAAGTTCAACAAAAATAAATATTGGGTACATGTTAAACTCACCAAAAAGCATTGGATACATAACAAAGTCATTTATTTCAGTAACATAGACATTATATAGGTAAAATAGAGTAAGATTAATATGTTTAATAACTTAAATATACGGAAAACAAGAAAGTTGAACAAAAAAGTAAATCCCCCCCCCCCCAGATTACAGGTGTAAAAAAAAACATTTATAAGGAGATTTTTTCTTTTTAACATGTGTGGAAGGAGTCGCCAGTGTCAGCGCTCAGTAAAGCTGTAAATTAAAATAACTTTAAAGAGTTTAAGAGCTTTGTGCTTTTTCAGTAACATGACAAACATAGACAAAGATAGAGAGACTATGTGGGTTATAAGAGAAATAAAACTTCAGGATGTGGAGAAAGTCAACTTCAGTATGGCGACAGTAATCCTGCTTCATTTCATCAGCCTGTTGTGGATCATTTTCCCATACCAGCACCACACGCATACAGTGTATTTTATTCTTTCTCTGGCCCATGACGGTGCTTAGGTAATCTCCACAGCTGTGCTCTCTCTCGCTCTCTCTCTCTCTCTCTCTCTCTCTCTCTCTCGCTCTCCCCCATCACTAATGGATAAACCAAGAGTCCAAGCAGTTGCCTCATTAAATCAGCAAACCAAAGAAAAGGACCATGAAGGAATCCTTATGACAGCTGGAATCATCGCCAGCCTGCGCACCCCGTCTCCACCCGCGGCTCCATCCTGACACCGAGACAGGAAATGCTCATGTCCACTTCTTGTCCTTTATGGAAAATTGCGTCTGTGCCAGGAATACAGCCTGCGCGCTAGTGATAAAGCATGACACATTATGTGACTGTATGGGGACGGTTTACAATATTACATGATACATGCATTTAAAGAGCAATTCACTAAAAAATTAATTGCATCACTGTTGCTCGGCAGCCAGTAATAAATTATAATTATCTCATTTTTCCCATTGGCAGCACCAGAGACACGGATAATAAGACCAAACAATGGCTGTTTCAGACACACACACACACACACACACACACACACACACACACACACACACACATTCATTTGGACATTCCGCTTGCTCAGCATTTTTTTGCCAGCAAGGCAATCTAACTTTATATTATTATCGTTTTTTCCAGGAAGAGCCACTTTCCCCCCAAGGCGGTCACAAAGACCTCTGTCTGTCCTCATTGTTAATTCTGTCCATTCAGGCGAAATAAACACCTGCATCCCAAAATCGAGAGAGAGATTATAGCATGTCATACACAATGATGTTCATTTCATTGGAGCATTTCGGCAATGTGCGGCACGGTGGCTTAGTAGTTAGCACTGTCTCCTCGCACCTCCAGGTTCTGGGTTCGATTCCCGACTTAGGGTCAGTGTGCATTGAGTTTGCTATTACTGGATTGGACCCACTTTTCCCTTTAGATCTGTCTAAATCAGCCAAATCAATCAATCGATCGATAATTTATTTTCATAGTGCTTATTAGTATAGTCCTTCAAGTTGACCAAAGTGCTTTACATAACAAATAAAGGAGACAAATGATAAGAAAAAGAAAAATATGAAATCAACACAAGCTGTTAAAATACAAATAAAAAACCAAACTTAATAAATCAAGAAAATTAGGAAATGTATAGACATTAAAACAGAAAGCCTAAAACAGAATATTAAGAATATAGCTCATCAACATTAAGAATATATAATAAGATCAATAGAGGATAAAAACAGAACATAAGGGGGAAAAAAGCAAAATTGTAATAGAATGTTTTTATAAATAAAAAAAATACAGTACATTATGCAGCTACTATAAACTAAAAGCTAGTGTAAACAAGTGCATTTTTAATTTGGATTTAAAAGGCGGTGTGACCTCATTGAAGAAACCAGGGATGGACGCGTTCAGCAACAAAACTTGGTACTAAAGGGCCCAAAGTGTGCCAAGAAAATCACACCATTACACCACCAGCCTGAACCGCTGATAGAAGGCAGGACGGATCCATTGCTTTCATGTTGTTTACTCCAAATTCTGACCCGACCATCTGAATGTCGCAGCAGACGAGTCAGCACTTCCTTCCAGGTTATAATAATGTGTTGGAGAGCTCGTAACCAAATTCCATCTCCCTAGTTGTTTTCTTTGTCTGATGCAGCCCAATCACTTGACACTTCTGAAACAGCACCTATTCTTCCAGCAAAATAGTGTATAAAGACCCAGAAAGTGAATGGTACTGTAATATTTTATTGTGTTTAACATTTATTTAATCTCAGTGAGCGCAGGATGTCAACAGCACTGTGAAACAATTAGCCACCAGAACAATCATCCTGATCATAATCATAATTCCCTTATTAACAACAACTCTGATGTTTCTGCTTTCATGAATTCAGATCTAAAAATGATTTGGTGATCAGAACAAAGACTTGTATTTGTGTTTTTTTCTTCTCTGAAGTTGCCTTTAGAAATCCGGATTCATGCAGCTCTATTACGAATCATTACCATCGTTTTTTTTATTTATTTACTAATAAAGAGTTTTACAAAAATTTCACATCCAACTACAAGAGACACGTACCATCATAATCTCATGAGTCTGTTCTGAAAGAGTGAAATGTCAGCAGTGCTGCAGGGAGAGTGTGTGAGAGAGAGAGAGAGAGAGAGAATCATCTCAAAGGGTTTCCTGTGTGTTGAGCTAAAAAACGTGAGCCACCTGCGCTGATCTCATCACTATCCTGACCCTGGAGCTGACCTTTCTGCTGGTTAACATCACCCCCATCTTCACACACCCACCCACACATGCATACACACACACACACACACACACACACACACACACACACACACTGCATCTTGTGCAAAATTCAGTTTACAGATTTGGTTTGTAATCTTGGAGCTATAAAATGGGAACATACAGTATATGAGCAGTGTTCAAGTCAAACCGGGACTTTTGATTGTACAGAATAACAGAACCCAGTTATAAGGACAAAAACTCTCTTTATTTCTCTATATTAACCCCTGCTACGCTAATGCACTTATCGGAGTGTTTCACTAGTGTCTGGACACCATCGAGGTAGGAAGTTTTCTCAAACCCCGGCCTCCCAGGAACTCCTTTCACATCTAAAACGTGAAAATTATTAGGAGGGGGGGCGGGGGTCAGGACTGTACGGGGGGATGTGCGTGTCATGTGCAAGTGGTGTCGGTGAATGATTGACGATACAGTGTGTACAGACAGTTAGCGACAAGTTATCTTTCATTTTTAAAGGATCACATGTTCCACTCGCTGAATGTTCAAGAGAAACACTGCAGTGAGCTCCGAGCCACCTCGCACTGGGGTTGTCATTCAAGGACATACAGGCTACTTTAAAACATTTGCTCCGTTTTACTGCGGCTCAGAGTCTCATCAGCATACTGTGCTCGAAGTCTTCGGTAAATAGAATTTCATCAAAAGTCCCGGTTTGACTCGAACAGTACAGCGTGTACTCTTTTAAAAAATAAAGAGATGCTTCAGTGTGTCCTGTTCATGCTGCTCGACTAGACCTTCCAGGCTTTCTGAGTTGAGTCTGTAGGTAGGTCATTCTGACACACAGTGTGAATCTTATTTGAATAAATCAGCATGTGCGCTCCTGATTCACCTCCTCCTCTACACACTCTCTAAAGATCGGCCTTATCTTTCCCAGCGATTTCATTCCGGCACCCATGATACACTTCCCCATCCTGTCAATGGTCTGACACAGATATCCTAAAACCCTGCACTTCCTATAGAAGTTTTTCCAGTGTTTAATGTCTCATGGATCCCACAGAGCTGCTGCTGTAATTATAAAGACTCTTCCGTTACACATTCCAGGATCCTTATTCACAATCTGCTTATCCTGGTACTTACAGTATCCTTCGTACTTCTACAAAGCTTGGAAAATGACAAAATGACTTTAGCATGAGTTGTGTATATTATAACTATAATTAGATTTTTCTATAGTACGTTTAATAAAGTTAAATTTTCTTTGTGCAGGTTCCCAGATTGTCCCACAAATGCTGTTTATTTCCATTTTCTTTTATAAAATGTACATTTAACCAAGAAAACAGATTTTTACCCTTTTTACAGCGAAAAGCGATTCATTATTCCCTTCGTCTGAATTGCTTTAATTAGTAAAAAACAAATTAATTATTGACTTAGACAAGTGTGGCTAAGAGGTTAGCACTGTCGCCTTGCACCTCCAGGGTCCGGGTTCGATTCCCGCCTCGGGTCTGCGTGCATGGAGTTTGCGTGCTCTCCCCGTGTGCTTGGCGTGTTTCCTCCGGGTTACAGTCCAAAGACGCGCAGATTAGGATAATTGGTATAGTCGATCAGACGAGATGACATTTGCTTTGTTTCGAATTTGCGAGCGATTTCTTAGAGACAATTCAGAAGATTGCAAAGCATCTAGGATTCTTTAGTGAGTGGTAGGCATCTGTCACGCTCACGCTCATGAAGTGGTATAGAGTTGAGTAGAAAAGAGATTTTTTATGATTCGTTATTGAAATTGAAACAAAATTCTCTAAAAGCAGCTAACTTTGCCTTAAAATTGCCAGCAAGCTAACATTAGCGTAGCATATTAATTTACTAGCAAACTATTATCTAGCTACAGTAGCGATGCCAGTGGTTAAATAGTATAGTACTGGTGTTACATGTTTAACATCTCTGTAGTATTTTAACAAAATGCACATTTTGTTGTTGTTATTGTTGTTGCTTTCTTTACCTTTTCCTGGGAATCCCAGACACTTGACCTCAGTCCTAATCTACATAAGAGTTGTGCATTTGAGATTTCTATTTAGGGTAAAAACAAAGAAAAACAAGCAAAAAAAATAAATGTAGCTTTATAAAATACACGTCAGACTTAATTTCAGCCTCTGAGCTTCATATTGTTTTTGGCTTGTTCATCAGAGATCGCAATCCACATCTGGATTTGTGCGAAGCTGCTTTCTGACACTGTCTATTATTAAAAGTTTGAGGATAAGTACAAGCTGAACAGCGTGACTCAGGCGTGAGCACCGAGCGCAGGAATTTCAGCCGATCGACACGTCAGAGCGCATTGTATTTACTTGCACACTAATTTCCTTTTCATCTGAAAACAAGCGCTGAGACACGACCACGGCAAAGTAGAAAAGCGACGGCGTGACTCACCGAATCATTCTTACAAACAACAGAACGTTCAAAGTGTCTAAAAAAAAAAAAAAAATCAGTCTTTTGGCCTTTGTCTTGTTCTTGCCTTTCTAATGTTGATTTTTTTTTTCTTTTCCTTAAAAAGAAAGTCAATTCTCACACGGAGAATGGAGCGAGGAAACAAACAAAGAAAACAAACCACTGTCAGTCTTTTTGAGCCTGTGGAAAAGAAATACATGGAATGTTTTTGTAAATCTGCATTACAGCTATGCCGGGTGTTTGTCCTCACATCTCTGACTAAACTACATCTAATGCATTCGCATTCCTGATCGCGCTACTGAACCACGACAGCTTTCAGTGTTAATAAAACCTTATGTTTATGAAATATTTGACGTGCATTCCGCTCGAGCTGTTTATACTCTGGAGGAAAGTCTTACCTGCTGGAAGCTGCTTTTAAATAAATAATGCAGCCATCAGTTCAGCGTGGAGGGAATGACACCTGGCACGAAGCTTTTCTCACTGGAGTGATGCAGAAAATATCAGCTTTCTGTGTACAATATCCGTAATGTAATGCACAAGTCTGACTCGTGTTTATTTTTACTTTTCTATGAATGCAGCTGTTAATGCACTCGTTCTGATACGCTACCGTTTCTATAGCAACAGCTCGTTGATACGGTGAATGCTCCAGTAATAATAAACAGATTAAAACATGTGGATATGGCAAAGTAATGACGTTTACGTAGCGTTTATGGAAGGAGTCTCCAGTGTCAGTGCCTTGTAACATTCAGAGATAGAAATGACGATCATCACCAGGACGATGGACTTCACGACAAGCTGTGTCTGTTTTCACCTCTAGAGAGAGAGAGAGAGAGAGAGAGAGAGAGAGAAAACAAGACGCTGGTCAAGTGAAGAAAAATGAGAAACAAGAAAAGAACTAGCAGCTTCTATAACTTTCAATGGATAAAAATAGTAAGACATATTATTATTTATTCATTCATTCTCTATAATGCTTTATCCTCTATACAGGGTCACAGAAAGCCGGGAGAACATGCAAACTCCACGCACACAGACCAGAGGCGGGACTTGAACCCAGACCCTGGAGGTGCAAGGCCACAGTGCTAAACAGCCACTGTGCTGCCCATGTTTTATTGTCTAGCTAATAAAATATTATGATCAGACTGCTGGTTTTTGTGCTGTTATAAAATAAATTCTTGTCTGCAGTGGTGAATGTAACTCTGCTTTACACCTACAGTATTACACCATCCTGTTGTTGATTATTTTCCCTCTAACAGCACGACACATCCAGGGTTTCCCGTCCATCCATAGGACCTCTGTAGTCCAACTACGGACTCTGGGGGTCAATGTTGCTTACGATTGCATTAATTTCCATTTTACGCCCGTGGTAGGACGTCCAGTCAACATTCACTCGCTCATTCACACACTACAGTCAATTTGGGGACGCCAATCAACTTGATCTGTACTTGGGGAGGAAACTGGCGCACCTGGAGGAAACCCGCTAAGCATGGAGAGAACATGCAGACTGGAACCGGGAATCGAACCCGGATCCTAAAGGCACCACATAGTGTTTTATTCTTAACTTAATGTAGAATCCTTCATTATTTATTTCAAATCATTAGCGTTATTTAACTTATTCATTCTATCTTAAATCAGCCGTGCAGCAAAAGATTCTCCTGCTGTAGATCCTTTCAACAGCATTAATAACAAAATTCTCCGTTTTTTTGAGTGAGGTTTAATTTGAGTAAATAAAGACTTGGTGTAAGTGGAGCAGAGACACAGGAACAGGAAGTGCTGGAACATGCCCCCGTTTTTACTCTGAATGCTGAGGCAGTAGGTGGGAGACCATCTGTCCTGCCCCGTGTCCTTGTTTTCCGCAGTGGCCCTGAAACAGACGAGCGCGGTGCTGCTGCTGCTGCTGCTGCGGCAGAAAGGAAGAACAAGAACAGGAAAAATATCATGAAGAACAGAAGCAGAACAGTGCAAAGACTCGTAGCCTTGTGTAAGAGATTAGCATGCAATGCACACACACACACACACACACACACACACACACACACACACACACACACACACACACCATATCTTAAATTCTGTAAACTAAAGCTAGGATAAAATAAAAGGCCAGGTTTTAAAAGTGTGAAATTCTTTTTTAGGTGATGCACCGATAATCATGCCAAAGCCGAGTCTAACACACAAACTGTGCTCCTGAACCTAGAATTCTTTTTGCCATGCTTTATGCCCTGTTGTTGATTATTGTTCCTCTAACAGCATGACACAGAGTGTCTCCCATTCATCCATCTCGTAACCTCTGTAGTCCAGCTACAGTAGGGACCGCGGAGGCCGATGTTGAAAGCCATATTCCTTCTTTCTTCAATTTGTCAATTAAAGCCACACTAGCCAGTCGTAAGCGTCTGTAACCCCCCCGATCTCGCCTACGCGCAGTCAGTGCGGTTTCACACGGTGGCCGTAAGTACGGTTCATCATGATTCACAGAGGTTTTTTTTTCATTTTGACAAAGTGATTCCGCGGTGACTCGCGGTACCTGACACAGTGAGTCAAACCGCGTAGGTGAGATATGGGTGTAAGGTTATTTTCCTTAAGTGATCAACGCAGCATAAGCAGCAGCCTGAAAAGATGCAGTTTAGCAGATTAAAGTGTTTTGTTTTTAATTCCCATGAAGCACATTATGTGAGGACATCAGTGTGTAATCCAGTCATGGTGTAACCCCCCGCCCCCCCGCCCCCCCGATGCACTGTGTGTTCTGACTCTTTTCAGTCACGACCAGTATTAACATTTTCAGCAATCTGATCTAAACTAGCTGTTCTATTGGATGGGTCTACACAGGCCAGACTTCACTCTTCAGTGAGTCTTGGCCACCCATGACCCTGTCGCCAGTTCACCGGTTTTCCTTCCTTGGATCACTTTTGGTATGTCCTGACCGCTGCAGCCTGGGAACGTCCCACAAGGTCTGCAGGTTTGGAGAACTCACTATTAGGCACGTGGTCATAATGTTATGGCTGATTGGTGTATACTCACTCTCTCTTAGTCTGTATGACTTTATTCTGTATACAGGGTCGCAGGGGGCCTGGAGCCTATCCCAGGAGACTGCACGAGGTGGGATACACCCTGGACTGGGTGCCAATCCTTCGCGGGAACACACACACTCGCATGCAATTTGGGAACGCTAGTTAGCCTAACCGGCATGTCTTTGGACTGTGAGAGAAAACCGGAGTACCCGGAGGAAACCCACCAACCAATGGGAGACTCCAACATGCAAACTCTATGCACACAGACTCCGAGGCGGGAATCGAACCCGGACCCTGGAGGTGCAAGGCGATAGTGCTAATCTTGTAAGGAAGTTGCAAAATCCGGTTTGTTACACTTGTGCGATGACAGTAAGGATATTCAGTTCTATTCTCTTTTTTTTTTAGTTTCAGTATATAAATAAGCTCATACTGTATACAACAGAAAAATATTTCATGAAGATGTGTAAATATTCCAGGCATCATGTCATCCTGCTCAAGTCCCCAGGGCTTCCTCTGTCTCCAGAGCCGCGTCTCAGCAGAGGGATGGTGAAGTTAATGCAAAGGCCTCAGAGCAAGTCAGCGTTTCTCGGTGATGTATTCTTCAGGAGCCGTGTGTCAGACAGCGAGACTCTGCTGAAACGCCCTCATTAACTCCTCCACTCACTGAAATGACAAACGTCTGATTTATCAAGGCTCAGTGAGTCAGAAATGACCTGCCGCGTCTCAGGGTGTGCATTAATCAGAGAAAAGGGAAGAAAAAGGAAGCTAATATAAACGAATTGTGAGATTACAGTTTTTAGGTTTTGTCCATATTTACCCGTTACAGTATTTCATGCAGTCCTCGTACGCATGTCTTCCCTTCGTACTCTGTGCACAGTCTGTTTCAGTTACTGTCCCACCTCCCTTACATGGTCTGTGTTTCCTGTTCACCCTGTTGCCATGGCAGTTAATTAGTGTCACCTGCTGCTTGTTAGACTTTTAAATCTAAAATACATTTAAATTAAAGTAACATTATTTTCACATAGTTTTAGTAATAAACAGTGACAAAAACAGATAAAAAGCATAATAATAAAAATTATAATTATTATTATTAAATAGAATAAAATACAATTAAATAAAAACAGAAAAAAGTTAAATAGCAGCAGAAATAATAACAATAATAATAATTAAAGTTAAATACAATTAAATAAAAGCATTTAAACAATGAATAAATAGAACAGCAACAACAACAATAATAATAATTATTATAATAATTATAATAATAATAATTCATCAGATTAAAATAAAATTAAACTAAATTAAATGCAATTAAATAAAACAAATATAAAATAAACAAATCAGCAGCAGCAACAACAAGAACAACAACAATAATAATGGTAATAAAAATAATAATAATCAAAGGTTACAAAGGTTATTTGTAAAATATTCCAGGAACAAAAAAATTGCTGCTTCATCACTCACCACTATGTTCTACATTTGTAAAAATTCAATGAACAAATAATGTAACATATATTAAAATTAAGATTAAATTATTTGTCACAACATATTTTTTTTCTTCACATCCTTGTTAGGGAGCTGACTGTATACAGTAATATACAACGGGTGCTGATTTTATAGACTTGGGCTTATTGGATTTATTGTGTGTGTGTGTGTGTGTGTGTGTGTGTGTGTGTGTGTGTGTGTGTGTGTGTGTAGGAACCAATAAAACAGTGACTTCAGCTTTGTAAGTTGATGATATATGAGGACCACATGACAGAACAGACTCAGGTGTGTTATTGATGTTGAAACACATACGGCAGATAAAACAGTAAATGGATGTTAGAAGTCCGAATGAAAGGCCTTACTATCTAAAGAGATAAAAAGCACATTGTGAGCTGATTAATGGGCTAATCACGGCTCTTCTCTGCAGAGCAGCATGTGACAATGAGTCATGAGCTGACGAACGCCATAACAGAGAACCACAGAATAATCTTAATCCTTAGACCATCAACAGTCTGTACAAGGAGTGCTCCAGAAGTAATTAATAAATCATTTCAGTTATAGAAAAGCCCCCTATCCTTTAAATAAATGTAAAAAAACCTCAGCTATTAAAGATTCAGTATGCCATCGATGATCCGCTCAAGACCAGGCTACTTTTTATATAAAAGTTCAAAGATGTCAGTGTGGATTATCATCAGGATTGTTGGAAGCATGAAGACTCGGGCATCCAGACGTCCAGACCTTTCGCAGAATTCAATATAGAAAGAGTGACGTCCGCATACTGTGGTGGCAGGATGTAATCTAATATGTGGGAGAAGTCGCATTCCAGGAAAGATTACTGGTTCTCAGACGAATTCAGATCAACTCACAAGGACACCATTGGGTTTGGTTATATAAACATATCCAGGATATATGGTGCGTGAGATAAAAAATATATATATTGTTCTAAAAAAATACTAGAACAATATAATAAGATACTCAGGTACAATTTTCTTAGTCAGTGTAATAAAATGCTATGTTTATACAAAGAAAAGGAGTACTAAGTGAAAATCATGTGATGTTTAGTCCAAAATATCAAAATGCTTGTTCAAAATGTATGTAAAAAATATTCACTCAGTCGAAATAAATATCAAGATATTTAAGTACAAAGTACTTGTAAGTCAAAGTCCTAAGATAATAAGTAAAAATAACCAGACATTAAATCAAAATAGAACAAAAATATTTTGTCAAATTAGATACTAGGTCAGAAATAACTAGATATTGTCATGCACACTCAACGCGACCGGCACTAGGACCCGGAAGTAGTACGGTCGCGATTCAGGAAGTATAAAAGGAAACAAGATGGCGCCGCACATCACTCAGTCATTGAGTTTTCCAATGCCGTCTCCGACCCTATTTCTCCAATTTCGTGAGTACTCACCATTTTTGTGCCATTTTCCTGATTGAGTGTGTGTTGTTAGAACGCGGGTTTAATTGTGTAAACTCTTGCTCTCTGTGTGAGAGAGTTCTAAGAATAAATCGCGTGGTTATCCTGCCTGCTTGCGCTGCTTCTGCGTTTGGGTTTATCCTCCACGCTACACGGGCAAACTGCTAGTCTTCTGATTCGCCTCCGGTTGTCCCGTGACAGAATGACTGAGTCCGCAGTAAACCCAGCGGATTATGCTCACCTCTGCGATGTGGTGAACGGACATGCTAGGCTGATTGAGCAGCTGCGCGGTGAGGTTGCAGCTCTCCGTG
>JAAGKR010013065.1:0-14868 GCA_011419295.1 Clarias macrocephalus
TGTGTGTGTGTGTGTGTGTGTGTGTGTGTGTGTGTGTGTGTGTGTGAGTGTGTGTGTGTGTGTGTTTCTGTGTGTGTGTGTGTGTGTGTGTGTGTGTGTGTGTGTGTGTGTGTGTGTGTGTGTGTGTGTGTGTGTGTGTGTGTGTGTGTGTGTGAGTGTGTGTGCCCTGCGATGGATTGGCACCCTGTCCAGCGTTTAGCTTGACTCGTGCCGTACTAGGTTCCAGGCCCCCCGTGACCCTGTATACAGGATAAAGTGGTATAGACGATGAGTGAGTGATTATTTCTGCGAGTTTAAGTTTAAGTTAATATTACTGCAGCTGAAGTCACACTATGTCATGTAAAATGAGACTATGTATGTAAAATGAGACCCATTATGGACAACGGAGCGACGGTTGTTTCACAGTGTTTCAGCTCTGGTGATGCAATATTTTTATTTTTCATTAAATCAGTTTGAATATCGTCAAAGTTTTTATCGTCAAATATTGAAAGTTTTTTTTTTAATCCATTAAATTGCGCCGATATAGTGATGAACATCATCATATTTTCAATAAATCATCATTATGGTACGCGTTGTGGCAATGTAGCAATATAATATATAATATAATATATAATAGTAAATAAAACTATAAAATAAAAAAATAATATTATATAGTTTTGTTGAATCAGCACAACATTGTGCAGTATATATACATATATGCCATATATACTGTACATTACTACAGTATATCACTATATATCATAACTCTATTATCAAACCACTTATACACTTCTGGTTAGATGCTAACTGTATTTCATTGGCTCTGCACAATGACAATGAAATTGAATCTAAGCTAATATATATGTACAGTATATAATTAAAACTTATGAGTTTAAATAAGAGAGAAAAAGTTTCAAATTTGATTGTCATTAATCTTGAAGCGTAACTGTGTATGGTATAGATATGATTATTATTTTTATTTTATTTACAGCCTTTATGATTTTCTATTATTTAATTGGGGTGTTCATTGTGCGCATGCGCAATGTTGCCGCGTGCCGGTTGGTGGCGCAGCTGAGGGGGCCAAACACGGAAGAGTTCATTCAGACTGAGTGAGAAAGTGTTGGCACCACGCACAGTCTCCTCCAGTGGACGGAATTCCCAGGTCCCACACGGACTGTCTCTGGTTCTGTTTTCTTTTTTTTTTTTTCTCCCCGGGAAAATGTCGCAGTAAAGTTTCTCCAAATGCGCCTTGGCACCGCGTCCGCGTCTCCCGGCGGCCTGAAGTGGAAATGTTCGCCGAAATATCGCTGTATGGACTGGTGGTGTTCGTGTGTCTAACAGTCTCCCCGCGGACCCTCGCCGAGAAGAAGCCCGGTAAGTGAGCGGACAAGGCTGAAGTTCACTTTAAACTTACCGTGGATACATTGTTGCGCTAATAATGTAGAACTGTTGTTAAGAATCTCTAACGCGCCTACATATAATGTGTGTGTATGTGTGTGTGTCATAAACTGATACTACTAATGTAACCCAGACTGACTTTAGTGCTATAGCTAAATCCAAACTACACACTAAAGCTACTAATTATTGTGTAGAAATGTAAGAAGTTTAATACCTTAAACGAGTTTGTCTTAAAATCAGGGACTGGTTCTCATTAATAATAATTAGGGGGAAAAATGGTTTAGTATTAAATATACACGATTCAGGTTTGAGTCTTAACGCAGAAATGCACTGACTGTGGGCAAAATCCCAAATACCCTCCCGCTCCCTCACTCTGTGTCCCCGCGCGCGGACTCGGTGTCATCTGAATATAGTGGCTGTGAATCACCCTGCATAGTGCACTAGGGCTTGATTGAGGATTCTGCCTTAACCCCTTACAGCTTTTGACATTTAGAAGGTAGAATTTTACTTTAAAAAAAAAGAAGAAGAAAAAGGCAAATTACTTAGTATACAGGGTTCTGGCAGATGATTCATTTGCAATTTTTTTTATATATAAATATGGATATAAATAAAACTTTACTTATGTTTTATGTTGTGCATAATATATACTTCTACTTTACTTATGGCTATAAAACTTTACTTAAGTGTGTGTGTGTTTTTTTTTTTTTTTTAACTTTGCTTATATATACATAAGTGTTTTTTATATTTCGAAAAATAGTGGAAAATGGTTTTTCCATTACAATCGCATCCATAGAACAAGCCTTTTTTGTGATTTACGTCCATATGCTATTTCGATTTATTTATTTATTTGTTTAAGTTATTTCATGACATTTTAGTCATTATATATAAATGCTTTATCTTAATTTCTATGATAATATCTAGGTTGATTTAGAAAAATCATTGTCTTGCATCTTTGAACCTGAAGTCGATTTGTAGCATTAAGGATTAAGGATGTTTTTTTTAGTTTGTTTTTATTTTGTTTTGTTAAAGCTGTCACATCTTTGTCAAATTTGTATCGTAATGTTTAGGATAATTTAGTATGAAATATTGCATTGTCATATTCAAAGATGATGTCCATCACAATATTGGCACGATTTATGATTTAATGTAAAAAAAAAAATAAATAAATAAAAAAACTTTCAGTATATAAGATGTGATTTGAAAAATCGACTGATTTAATGAAAAACATCACATCGCCGGAGCTGAAACACTTGTCACAATATTAAGGATGATTGTGATACAGCCGTCGCTCCATTGTCCGTAGTAGGTCTCTTTCATTTTGCATATCGTGATATTGTGTGTCTTCAGCTTCAGTGATGTGATGTGAAAGTATCCTCTAAATCGTCATGAACATAACACAATTCATCTTCAGGTCCTTCATATCCTCCACTACCTTTGCTTACACTTAACATCTTTTTACTAATCTGAATGGTTTTATCTTGCGTTTGAGACTCCACGGTGGACGAGCTCCAAGATTTTTTCTGTAAAACACTCGGCTAATGAATGACGTGTCGGATGTATCGGCCGTGTCTGTAATGGTGCCTCTGTGGAAGCTTGACAGGTGCTTTGCTGCAGGTTTGTCTGGTTTGTTTGGTTACGACAGCATGCACGCCTCCGAACATGCCATGCACCCATGCTTTGTCTTTCGATAGGCACGCTATCATACACCTTTCATTTTCATAACCGATTCTTGTCCGATCTAATGTCTGATAACTTGTCGGTAACCCAGCTTCGTCTAGCCACATTACAGGAAACTCGGAAGGCATGACGTCGACCTCGCCCATCTTCATACCATAAAACATATCTTCTATGAATCCTGCCATACATATTTCCTGAGTGCTTTCGGGGTTTTTTTTTTTGCTTTTTTTTTTTTTTTGCAGGAGTTTAATGGAACAGAATAATCTGTTAAACGTCAAGTGCCTGGAGATGATGCGTGTCCTCAAGTGTCAGACTGCTGAATGAGAACAAAAAAAATAAAAGAACATTAATAATGCACTGTAGAAACGTTTTATCACTTTAATCCAGTGGTGTTTGCTTTCACGTTGACTTTTCACACTATATCAAAACATGAGCGCTATGATGTCATTATGGACACACAATGGCTGGTGCATTTATCCTGTGATTATTTGCGTAGAAGTGCACGCTTCTGTGCTGTTCTTTTTGTTGTTGGGTTTTTTTCTTCTTCTTCTTTTTTTTTTTTTTTTTAGATGCGTATTATGTTGTGAAAAGAAATTTTGTTTTGTAGAAATGCTTAATTTGTTTCATACTCTTCCAGGTTTCATGCAAATTAATATTACGTATAATCATGCTACCAGTTCCTTCCAATTAAAAAAAATAAACTTTTAGCATAAGAGATTTTTTTTTTTTGCTTAATGGAGAAATCAGGAATTGTGAGAGCATCTTAGGGAGGAGTTTTTGATGTACTACACATGAGTCCTCGTAAATTTTTATCCTTACTTTCAGCTTGTTCGTCAAATGATTAGATGCCCGAACATGTGCAATTACTTTTCACGTTTTTTTTTTTTTTTTCCTCCGAGGGAGTCCACAGGCGATTCAGGTGTTGAGCTCGGAATAGCATTCCTGTTTCACTTCTAACTTCTAAATCGGCGGCACAGAGGTGGTTAAGTCAGCGTCTGATCGTTTTATTCCTTTCCAGACTCCTAACCACATGCCTGCGTCACAGCTGCTCGGTCTGCTGCACTTCCTGTTCTATATTATTATGCTGTACTCGACACGCGTGCTCTTTTTTTAGCTCATGACCTCAGCGCTCGCTCACCTGCCTCCAGGTGTGTCTTTCCTGAGTTTTTTTTTTTTTATCGGCCTCCCTCTAAAAAAAAAAAAACACACATCTGGCTTCGGTTTGGGCCGGACCACAAAGGCCACTGTGTGTCCAGTTCAGCTGACGTAGGCTGTGTGCTGTTAGTTTTTTACGTCCAGCCTGATGTAATCCTCAAAGCTGCACTGTTCGCGCGCGAGAGCCGTAAAAAATGCCACGTCGAGTCGTTACAGTTGTGATTTACAGTATAAACCTGTCAAGGTAGTGCTTAAATTGAGTTTTGCCACCCTTGATGTTAGTGCAGCAATGTAATAATATGACACTAGTGCATTGACACCGATGGAAAGCCCACTACAGATGCTTTAGCCATGGGAAACAGTGCTGAGCGTGCATGTGACACACACACACACACTCTTCACCCTGTGTGATCCTGTGCTCTTCCTGAAGACCTGCTGCTCCCAGCAGCTGACCAGACCCGCGAATACCCCAAAGGAGTCGCATTCCTCTCCGCGCCGCCGTGCTCTTCTCGATTTTAAGCGTACGTCAGGAGCGTCTGCTCTGTGTTGCGACTTGTCTCGCTCAGATCGGGCGTGCACGTATCGCACCTCTCCGGCGCAGCTCACCGATTTAATTACTCGGCAAGTCGTGTTTAATCCGTTCAGTCATCCGTATCCTGTGTGTGTGTGTGTGTGTGTGTCTCATCTGTTATGTAACTGTCTGATTTTAGAAATCTTTATTAAGCTTGTGTCTGTCATAGAAAATGAAATTTAATGTAATTTAAGGATTCACACCAGATACCTCATGGGTGTAGTTTGAACGTATCATCAAGCAGCTCTGTACGAGAGCCCAGTCTCTCCAATAAGGAGATCCCAAAATATACGGAATACTGAGAGGTCTCCATGATGCCGAAGTGTACAGGATACTCCAGCGTAGTACATCTTTCTGGAGTATGTGGAACAGTAGGGATGGGAATCGCCAGTCACTACACGATAGGATATTCTCACGATACGCAGGTGTCGATTTGATTCATATTGCAATTCTGTAAGTGTCACGATAAAAAAAAAAAAATCACGATTCGATATTACAATTTGGAGACCTTTAAAAAAAAAAATTTTTTTTATTGAAAAAGTAAACTCAACAGTTTTATACCTTAGCTACCAGTTTCACAACTGAATTGAACACCAGTAATTAAATGTATCCCGTTCCTTCTAACATTAGTTTTCTCACTTAGAAACCAAGCGCAGCATTTAAACAAACATTAAATTAAACACAAAGCTACACTGTTACTGAGCAGCACATGCTGTATCTCTTGTCATCCGCCAGAAATATTATTTCTAAACGAAGATCGGAGGCTTTTAATGTGTGCGATGTTTGTTTGATAATCTAACGGCATAAAAATGCGTTTCTGTTGTGCCACTTCTGTGCTCGGTACAGAATCGTTTATATCTGGGGCTGATCGTCCAATCACCGGTCACAACCAATCAAACTGAGAATCAGCCAATTCTGGCCACTGGACGATTGAAAGTTCAAACACTTTTGTAAAAAAATATATTTTGGAGTCAGTGTGGTGATTCATGCATCACCACACTGACTCCAAAATATATATATTTTTTTACAAAGAATCATAATTCAGAGCTTCTAGGATTGAATGCACAGGAAAGCCGATGTGTGCTGCCCCTCTATGTTCTTAAATAGAACATAGGATTGTTAAATTCTTTATTAAAGAAACGTTAAAAATCTATTCGAAAATCTATTTCAACCATGTCAAGCAAGTCCCCAACATACGAACATGTTCGGTTCCGGGAGCTCGTTCGTAAGTCGAATTTGTTCGTAAGTAGGGCTGTAGCTATCGAATATTTTAGTAATCGACTATTCTACCAAAAAATTTTATCGATTAATCGGATAAAATGCACTTTTGCTTAATTAAACAGCAATGTAAAATATATAAGAGAAACAAAGATTAATTGGTGTTCTTTTTAGAAAAATCTCCTTTTATTTTTTAAATGCATACAGCATTTTATCAAAAATAAACATTGTCATTATTCACAATACAAGGAATAGCTTATACCCCTGTCTCACCTATACGGTTTGACTCGCAGTGAGATGCGGTGTTAGGCACCGTGAGCCGCCATGACTGCTCGCCGACGTTCCGCGAAGTTCTGCAAGGTCCGCCAAAAATGTTTTTAAGGCGGTTTAAACATATTTAATTTTTTGCGCAGAAAGATGGAAACGTAATCACAGTGCCAAAACTCGCAGTGAATCATGAAGAACCGTACTTCCGGCCACCGCTGTAGGTGAGATAGGGGTATTAAAGTTGACTGAGATTAATTAAGTGCATTACAGCACCATACATTCTTATTTTAAAGCCTTTTCTCGGATGCAAAAAAAAAGAAAAGTTTTTTAAATGACTAAGGATAAAAAAAAAAACTAAGGCACACATTAAAATAAATAATTACACAAAAACACTAAGTTGTGCAACTAAAAATTTCCAAATCTACATCTCAGGCATAACATAAGCCTTTACTGACAATTTCTGTCGTTTTCTCTTGCGGGCTTTCTTCTTCTCTTGGCCTCGCTGATATTTTTATCGCTCCCTTCCATTTTGCAGGCCGCAACAGAACTGTTTGCGTCTCCTTCCGCTTTGTGGGTGACGTAAGCGCTTCTTCTTCGTTGGTGTTTACTGTCGGCTTGCACCCGGAAGCGCGCTGTGTCAAAAGCGTACTGTCAACAAATAATTGCGCAAAAACAAAACGCAAGCTTTTAAAATTAATTAAACGAAGCTTCGAGGCAGAAGATTTTGCCTCGATCATTTTTTGTAATCGAATTACCTGATTTACTCGAGGAATCGTTCCAGCCCTATTCGTAAGTCCAACAAACATTGTCTACGTCCTAGGATACTGACACAGTGGTCTGTACACAATATATCACGATACAGAGTTGTTTAAAATCGTGCGGATGGTCGAACGATTCATGTTCAAAGTGACGTTCACCATCTTTTCACCTCGCTCCATTCTCTCAATTATTTTCACTTTCTTAGCAGTAAAAGCTTTATCGCCGCTAGTGCTACTGCTTTTGCACTCTGGCGTGACAATGGACACGCTGGACATGCGATCTAACTACCGCGATTGAACACGTGTGAACGTGTGTTTGTATCTTCAAAAGTTTGTCATTCGAATGTTCGTATGTAGGGGACTTACTGTTTTGGAAATATTCATGCATGTTTTTCCACTTTCTTGGAAACCATTTGCAGAACCGCTAGAAAAAGGTCATTTATAATGTTAGAGCGGGCCAACACCGTGATTTAGAAAATTCATCACTACCTTCAAATCAGTCAGGTTAGAGAACATCAGGCTGTCTGTTTAAAGAAGCATATGAAAGTATTTTGTATTCTGTGTTCCCCTCAGAGGATGGTTGTGGCCAGTCAGATCTGGGCCCACACAGTGGTCTCCTGTCCTCGAAGAACTATCCGGACGAGTACCCCAACAGCTCGTTGTGCGAGTGGAAGATCCGCGTCGACAGCAGCCTCGGGATCGTGATCAAGTTCGAAGACGTCTCCGTCGACGGAGTGGACTGTGAGACTGATTACTTGAAGCTCTTAAAGGAGAGCCATGGGACGAGATCTGGTAAGCTGACACTGAGTTAATTCCATAGCGTTAGCAGTAGCATTAAATGGAGAATTTGGGGTCAGCAGATGTGACCGTGTGAAACCAGAAATATATAGAAAGTTCTCAGGTTTCCACTTGGAGTTCCCACATGGCGGGATGAAGAGAACCGTATTTCCCAATTCGCTGTGTGGATGAACGCATCCTGTGACGAGTTTATTTGCCACATCAGTTGATTTTGGACACGAGTTGTACAAAGTGTCGATGTGTGATGCTTCTTATCTGCTGATTTTAGCTCGAGTTAGCCAAACAAAAGCAGAAGAAGCTAATTCTATAGCATTGCTCTATTAATAACACATTGTGTGTGTGTGTGTTTCCCCTCATGAGGTAAGCTGCTTCATTGTGCTGATGGTGTGTTAATGAGATCAGCACATGCTAAGACACTGTGCTCCTATTGTAAAGATTGAATGGGAATTTCACCAGGTGTGGTGGAAGTCACGTTATGAAATCATCTGGAAAAACTGCCTGATCTCATGTAGTGCCCTGCTGGCTTGAGTCAGACTTTGTAGATCTCACAATCTAGGATGGTTTTAGGAAAGGCGTGAAAGCGAAACTTGTTTAATCGTGGTTGCTTCATCCCTGACTGATGCTGAATCTCTGGTGGTGAAACGCATTTAAAGTTAAACTGTGCGAAACCTTTGAAATGGCTGATGAAGTGTTATTTGGAGCTTATGCAGTCTTAAGCTATATATAAAAAAAACATCTAGGTACTAGGCATCTCATGAAAAAATGAGAGCTTATCAGTGAAAGAACAGCATGTTCAGAGTGAAGCATGGTGGTGGGAGCATTCTGACTTGTGAAGTACATGGGCAGTAGATTTACGAATAGTTTCTCCACTAGGGTGTTGATCTGTTTGAACCCAGAATGAGTAAGAATAAGTAGAAATATGGCAAAAAGTGCAATAAAACTAATGTTAAACTCCAAAAATAATTTGGAGAAGTGTGTATGTGATAAAACCTAAGCTTGATTTATGATTGCTCACACAGTTAAGACTCTGGGTTACTCATCAGAAGGTGGGGTTTCAAGTTTCAAGCTCCAACACTACCAAGTTCCCACTGTTGGGCCCTTGAGCAAGGTCCTTAACCATATCTGCTCCACAATCATTTCACTGTGCTGTAAAGTACATGTGACACATACTGTAATTGAATCTTAATCTTATATTTAATCTATGTTAAAGATATCCAAGAAATCTAACTACACATCAGGCCGCGACAACTACAGTACAGACCAAAAGTTTGGACACACCTTCTCATTCAAAGAGTTTTCTTTATTGTGTTCTTTATTGTGTTCTTTAGCCCAAACGCGTCTCTTCTGTTGCCTGTCCTTAGCAGTGGTTTCCTAGCAGATATTCTACCATGAAGGCCTGATTCACACAGTCTCCTCTTAACAGTTGTTCTAGAGATGTGTCTGCTGCTAGAACTCTGTGTGCCATTGACCTGCTCTCTGATCTGAGCTGCTGTTAACCTGCGATTTCTGAGGCTGGTGACTCGGATGAACTTCTCTTCCGCAGCAGAGGTGACTCTTGGTCTTCCTTTCCTGGGGCGGTTCCGCATGTGAGCCAGTTTCTTTGTAGCGCTTGATGATTTTTGTGACTGCACTTGGGGACACTTTCAAAGTTTTCCCAATTTTTCGGACTGACTGACCTTCATTTCTTAAAGTAATGATGGCCACTCGTTTTTCTTTACTTAGCTGCTTTTTTCGTGCCATAATACAAATTCAACCTCTTTGAATGAGAAGTTGTGTCCAAACTTTTGGTCTGTACTGTATGTGTAATTGGTCTGCCTGGTAGCCTCGCATTTCCAGCTTCTCCTTCTTCTTCTTTTACATCTAAATTTTTTATCGAGTTCAGTAACTGCTGTTTAACATCCATTAGCTTAAATTCCAGTTTCATTCGCCTTTGTTTGTAGTACACATCACACTCATCAGAGAGTGGCGAAGAGAATCAGGACACCAGCACAGAAACTACATCGCCAACTAGAGGTTTGGAGGTGTGAGTGCAGGGTGACACAAAGTATAAATGCAAAGTACAACACTTGACGCAACGGCATAAATCTGGTTTTATATTGCCTTAGAGGTATAAAAGAGTGGGAATAAAGCAATGAAGCAGATTTATGTGAGCATTTTCTAAAAACTCCTATTGACTAAGATTAAAAACGAACAATATATATATTTTTTATTGTCATGTAAATTTTGTCTTATTATATCAATTATATAGATTAGTTAAAAATAATTTGAAAAATGTTTCTAGTTAATTTAACTGTTAGCTTTATGACAAATTGTAAAATATTCACAAAATATTCACATAATGTTTAATTAATGTAATAATTTTGTATAAAATATTTGGCAAAGTACAACGTTGGATTACTGTATATGGGTTATCAGACATAATTCTATAAATGATTGCATTGTTATATAAGTATATTATTATATAAACAAGTATTTTAAGAACTTTTTTAAACTTTTTTTTTTTTTAATAATTAGTACATTGATCATGTTTATTGATCTGTTCAATTCAATCAGACCAGCACGTGCTAAACATGATGGAATTAGAAATACCCACGTTATCTCAAACCAAAAGCCCTGATGTGCGGAACAATGATGTGTAATACTTCCTGCCGTTGGCTCTTTGACCATCAGCTCACCGTCGTGCCACTGCGTATCAGATCTATATCACAGCACGTCCGGCTCTTTATGGCCCCTATTGTCTCCCCTCGCCGGCCCTTCATCCAGACTCCTGCTTCTGACAAAAGACGCCTCATTATTCCATGGCCGGTCTGAAAGGTTAGGAGGAAGAGCCGGTTCAGGTGACGCCGCGCGGTGCGCCAGGCCTTTATATAGGTGAAAATGGAGAACCGACTGAAATGAAGAGCGACGTGTCCATGAAAACCGAGATACTGAAACAGTGACTCAGTGTTGGAACAGATTGGACAAATTTCCAGCCATTTTAATATGTGCTGTGTGTGTGTGTGTGTGTATGAATGACATGTGCAGCTTCGAGGCAGACAAAAATACTGTAAATTGTGTTGTATCTCGTTGTTGGTGTTTCCTTGGAGTCTGTTCTGTATCGTGTGCTAACTTTAACGACTTGCAGAGCAGAGCAACAAAACATCTTTATCTGATGCATCTCATCATCTCTTGTCCAAATAAAACAGCACATTGTTTATCAGCGCAGCTCCACAATGCGAGAATTTAATATGTATCTCCGCTGCTGATCGACACAAAGCTCAGGCAAATATTTTATGCAAATTATTCCAAAGGGTAAAAATTCACCGTTTCAGAAAGGTCAAATTATTGGCCTTGGATCAAGCAAAGAAAATGAATGGAATTGAGTTTAAAAATGTTACTGCAAGTTTGGGGATCACTCATGCAAATTGAGAATACAGTAGAAATCAGGGGTGTGTTTAAAAGTGAAAGTAAATGTTTACGGCATTTCCATAAAACAGTGTGAAGTAAAAAAAAAAAAAAAAAAAGAGCAAAAAGTTTGGACTTCGGAGCGATGGAAAAAGGTCATGTGACCTGATGAGTCCAGATTGACCCTGTTCCAGAGCGATGAGTGACTGTACAAGGCCTCTGGAGACAGTGTTATGATCTGGGTTTGCTTCAGTCGCTCAGGTCTAGACTCAACAACGATATGTGGCAATAAAATTCAAGATTCAAAGAACTTTATTAATTTCAGAGGGAAATTGCCTTGTCTTGGTTACAGTTGCTTTGATTTGTTTCCCATGGAGAAAGGAAATGAGTAACAGATTAGACAAGGACAAAATAGAAATTAAAGACATAAAAAAATTTAAATAATCAAAATAAATAAATAGAATTAAATATAGCACACAGTAAGTTACATATTGCACTAAAAATAATTAATGTACAGATATTGCACTTGGAATGGAAATGGAAAAGACAGAAATTGCACAAATGGTACTAAATGAAGTCGCCTGACGACCTGAATGTACTGAATTACTGAACTCCCTGAAATAGTTAACATTTCTACCCTCGTGTGTGTTAGTGTACTGGCAGTATTGCGGCGAGTCGAGATCTCCCCCCACGTTGACCGATCGGCGGCTCTACACGGACGCCAGCGAGCTCACGGTGAGCCTCCGCTCCAGCCCTCACTCCTCCGGCAGAGGCTTCCGGCTTTCCTACACCACCGTCAACCGCACAGGTAGGCCGGACGTCTTTCACCATCTTTCATTCATCACTCACCGTCTTCACCACGGTCCTTGATGCAGACGATGACTCAGCAGTTATACAGAACAAACACAAGCGCCGCTTTCAGTTTGGTTTCTAAAGTTCCGAGAGGAATCATGAATTAAGGTTAAGTGAGATTTGATGTTTATGCTTTGATTGTTTTTTATAGGCAGGAATTTAATGATGGTGTTGGAAGTCGGTAACATTTTTGGTGGCTGGAACGGATAATCTTCATTTGCAATATTTCCTACGGGACAATGAGTTTCTCAATATAAAATTGCGCTTTAAGAACTCGCTTCCGGAACGAATTAAATTTATATGTCGATGCACTGCTGGACGCTGTAGTGCACAAAACAGAATTATTTAGTTATTTATTTCATACAAGGTACATGTTTCTCTGCATTTAGGTAATTTTTTTCCTTTTTTTTAGTTTCTCTGGCCAGTTAGGAAGTTTTTCAGCCAGTCTTTTTAAAATTGTTGTTTAATTATTGAAACAAACCGAAGCCGGAAATAAGATCCGTAATTATACAAGTATTGAAATCCTGCATACATTTTCCCCTATTTAATACAATACTGTGCAAAAGTCTTAGGCGCCATAGTATCTGTTGTACAAATTCCGTTATACAAGTTTATTATGTCTGCATTATTAAGTACAAGATCATTCCCTACAGAGATGCACTAAAATTAATGAATAAATAAATAACATTACAGAAAAATATTTGCATGCCTGTAAAGAAAGCGACATATTACATGACAGACCAGTTTTCAGTTTAATAAAAAACAAAAACAATCAGTAATGTGGACTCCTGGGTTTTGCATGAAAATAGAAAGGAGCGAGTGTGACGAAGTTACCTTTTAATGTAGAAATGTTTTCAAAAGCATCATTGCACATGGCTATTTTTTGGATGTTCCCAAGACTTTTGCACAGTACAGTAAATAAAACAGCTGTTGTGTTCTCCAGCATGCTCAGTAAAACCTAACAGCTGTTTTATTTACTGTACTGTGCAAAAGTCTTGGGAACATCCAAAAAATAGCCATGTGCAATGATGCTTTTGAAAACATTTCTACATTAAAAGGTAACTTCGTCACCCTCGCTCCTTTCTATTTTCATGCAAAACCCAGGAGTGAAAACTGGCCTGTCATGTAATATCTTGCTTTCTTTACAAGCATTCAAATATTCTTCTGTAATGTTATTTATTCATTAATTTTAGTGTGTCTTTGTAGGGAATGGTCTTGTACATAATAATGCAGGCATAATAAACTTGTATAACGAAATCTGTACTAGAGATGGCGACTTAGACTTTTGCACAGTACTGTATGTTTGTTTGTTTGTTTATTTATGTATTTATTTATTTTTAAACCCAATTTGTTTGCATCCTAAAGCAGGTTCCACTCGTTAAGTCAGACTAAGCCTCGGCATGTCCTCTCGTCTCTTCACGCGGCATGTCCCGACACAGCGCTCCGCTCTCACCCTGAGAGAGTAACGCGTCCACTCCCATGCTTATCAATGCTTGTGTACGTTTTTTATCCAGATGTGGTAAAGGAAGCAGGCTGTTCATCCTGTTGTGATTGTGTGTGTGTCCGCCTCCTGCTGTTTGTCTAGATATCCCAGTTTCTTTTTTTTTTTTTTGTGTGTGTGTGCGTGCGTGCGTGCGTGCGTGCGTGCGTGCGTGTGCTCGTGTGCTCGTGTGCTCGTGTGTGTTTTTTTTGTTGTTTTTTTTTTCCGCTGAGGAGACATTTCTGAGCTCCTCTTCATTGTCCCTCATTGTGTTTGCGTCACTCCTGTGCTCTTCCCTCCGCAGAGCTGCTGACGTGCACAAACAAAGGCAGCCATTTCTCCCTTCCACGCTACAGGTAACTTTGGTTTTACTGACTGTTAAACAATTTACACATTCCAGCCTCACTCCAGTGTTTTACTCTCATAAACTCATGAAAAGTTTTTGTGGAACAAAAGCTCCTGAATAAACGTGTCATTTATGGCACGCCGAGTTGTCTCATGTAGTGGACTGGTTGTCTGTTATTTATATAATAAATACAAGTATAAGCACAAAAAATGATGCGGCCTAAAACGATATTGCAGTGATGCGGTTTGAGTAAATCTACTTAGTGCAGTGGATTCCATGCGGTTCTGGATGAGGTGGGCGGAAATAAACCTGAACGCGTCTTCTTTAGTGTAAAAAGGAACATCAAAAACCGTGAAGACTAGTGACATAATTTTTCATCATTTCTGATTTGTGATGTTTCATCTGTCTTTTCCTCGCTCTCACTCTGTCTCTCTCTCTCCCTCTCTCTCACTGTGGTTTCTATTTTTGTCTCTGTCTTTAACTCACTTAACCCACTCCCTGTCTCACTCTCTCTCTTTCTGTATGATTCAATGCTTTATTGACGTGACAAATATTTACTTTCGTATTGCCAGAGCTTCGAAATAAGTCACAATACAATAATAGGAGTAGATAGCAAAAAAAACATGGACAAAACAAAACAACCAGAATGGTATAGAAAGAGTAATAATAAATAAATGTATATAAAATAAGAGTACAGACATTTAGTTAAAGTAAAAAATTATCTTAAGATGATTTTATTCACTGCTAAACCAGCACATCTGGCCCCCTCGGAAAAATAACAAATAAATAAAATAAAGAAATTTCCTATGTACCAAGACTTTGTGGAAACCCTGTGTGTGTGTATGTGTGTGTGTATGTGTGTGTGTATGTGTGTGTGTATGTGTGTGTGTATGTGTGTGTGTATGTGTGTGTGTATGTGTGTGTGTGTGTGTATGTGTGTGTGTATGTGTGTGTGTATGTGTGTGTGTGTGTATGTATGTGTGTG
>JAAGKR010013066.1:0-14867 GCA_011419295.1 Clarias macrocephalus
TATATATATATATATATATATATATATATATATATATATATATATATATATATATATAAACCTAACACTTTAGCTCATCTAATTGAGTTTGTAAAGTGTCTGTGCTCTCTGACCATCACATCATTATCTCTGATCGTCACCCCACTGCACCTCCGTTACAATAATCAAACACCTACTGCAACGTTCACACTGAGACAATCAGAGCTGTACAGTCTCACTGATTACATACTTTACACTAATCAAGGGCCCTTTTTTCCCAGACTAACAAGTGTGTGTTTGTGTGCATGCGAGTGAGTGAGTGAGTGAGTGAGTGAGTGACAGCTCTAAGTGGAAAAAAGTGTGGACGTTTCGCATTTCTTTGAATCTTAACTTTCATTTCATTGAAAATTCGTAACTGCAGCCATCAAATATATGTAGCATTTATATGATTGTTTTATCGTAACTTCTACAATTTGAAATCAATCAACAGACGTTTATACAGTAGGAAGGTTAATTAATTCATCTTCTATAGCCTGCTGCTTATCCTGTGTACTGGGTCATGGGGGGCTTGTCCCAGGAAACTTGGGACACGGGGCATGGTACACCTTTGACAGGGTGCGCATCCATTGCAGAGCACACACACAGTGGGAGATTTGGGAGAGCCAATTAAGACTCTCAGTTCGCATGTCTTTGGACTGTGGGAGGAAACCAGAGTACCTGGTGGAACCCATCAACTTTAGGGAGAACGTGCAAACTCCATGCGCCATCGAACTCATTTCCTGTAAAGCGCAAGGCCATGGTGCTGACCACTAGGCCCTGCCACCCACCTCAGAGAGTTGCATCTTTGCATCTAAATGCAAACAGCAGCATCATCTGGACAGGGCTGAGAGTGTTTATGTACACTCTGCCACAACTGCGGTCCCCTGTTTCCTGTTTAAAAGCTAATTTGTCATGCAGAACTGCAGGCAGAACCTGGAGACGAGCTGAAAAAGTAAACAGCAATAAAGAAATGCCAATCGAATGAAGCAATCGATCGTGATGACAGGCAGAGGATCCGCTGGCCTGAGAGAGGTGACTAAAGGAAATGATCCGTTATGGATTTGCCATTAAGCGCAGAGTCTCCAGGAGACACTGTGGTTATTAATCGAGCTTTAATTTAGTTAATTAAGGTTCAATTCAGCTCCAGGGGAAAAGCATTTAGGGTATAGATCCTGACATTTTAGCCACAAAAGAAGCAATTTTTTTTTCTTTTAAACATGGTTTATGAAGTCTTTTTCTGTTGCTTTCTCATTCTCTCATACATACATTTTTGTCTTAGCAACTTTGTGAGGACCTTGGGAATTGTTATGTATCATGGGGACCAAATGATCAAAACAGTCAGATTTCCTATTCTTGTGAAGGAATTTTGTCCCCACAAAGATATATAAACATTCACTCCTACACACACACACACACACACACACACACACACACACACACACATTTGTGTTAGTTCAACTTATCATTCCAAGCTCTATCGACAACAAGGCAAAGAGTTGAATTAAAAACGTTCTCTCTGTCTTTCCCTCTCCGCTAGAAAAATAAACTTAAGTCTGAAAGCTCCAGACAGAGCGAATAATGAAATTCTGGAGGGGTTTCATCTGGATGCTCACCTCACACACACACACACACACACACACACACACACACACACACACGCACGCATACAGAAGGTGGTCGACTTGTTTAAGCAGAGAAAAGGAACTCATCTGTGTATACACACACACACACACACACACACACACACACACACACACACACAAACACAAACACACACTTCCATGCCCACTATGCAACGTGACTGCCATATGGTTCACCAGCATTATCCCAGGCCCACACAGAGCTCTGCAATCTCTTTACACACACACACACACACACACACACACACACACACACACACACACACACACACACACACACACACAGATAGACACTATGCAAACAGCATAAGCCTAAGGAAAGAAAATGAAATTAGGGCTTATCTCCAACAAAATGAGACTTAAGTGTGCTTGCTCAAACCCAGGACCAGTGCTAATCATCTTTACATCATATGCATGAAGTACATGTTCGAGATGTTTCTCCAGACACTACTTGGAATTAAAAAAAAGAAGAAGAAAAACAGTGCCTGTCTGTAAAACCCTCAGGATCTTCTCTGCCGTACAGGTTCTCAAGGAGTAAGTGTGATGTGGTCTGTGTGTGGATTAGATATCTTTTGGGTGCACCACCAACATATCAACACTTCCTGCTAGTAATTACAACATTGGGGTTACGTTCATGTCAGCGCTGAGTTCTGAAAGAAATGTCAACATCTAAGGTTTAGACACAACACCCAAAAAAAGGTTATAAGAATATTCTGTGTTGGAAAATTTAATTACAACAAAGGTAGTTTTCTATCAGAGATTTCAGGTATAAGCCATTTACATGGAAAAAAAAAGTGAGGACTTAATACTTATATAATAAATTTGTTTCTTATTCTTTACAACGCTTGTCCTGTACAGGGTCACGGGAGGCCTGGGGCCTATCCCAGGTCCAGGGTAGACACTTTGAACAATTCGTAAATACCAGTTAGCTTAACCTGCATGCCTTTGGTCTGAGGGAGAAAACTGGAGTACTTGGAGGAAACCCACCAAACACAGGGAGAACATGCAAACTCTACACACACACACAGACCAGAAGACAGGACTCAAATCCTCAACCCTGCAGGTGCGATTCCACCTCATCATAATCAGTGACAGCATAATTAGACACGGATTTGTGTGGGATGCTGCAACCAATGCCTACGTTTACCTGAGCTTTTGCACGTGGAACATGATTTCAAGGACCATAGGGTGCACATGCAACCTCCTCAATTACACACACACTGACCCAAAGGCAGACCCTGATCCATTGACCACAGCACTACATTTTGTAGGTTAACAATTTAAAAATATCGCTTTCATAGTTGCAAACAACATAACTAGTTCAAATTAAAATTTCATTTATCAAATACAGTCATACACAGTGGAATGCTTGTATATGACCAAGCATTAATATGTATATTAAAAGAAGGAAAATAAAGTATTCAAATAAGGAATATGTAAAATTAATAAAATAGAATTGAAATGGAATTGGCAATGTCGAGTCACGAGCAGAACAGTGTGCAAAGTTCCAGGTGTGCAAAATGTAGACTGTGTGCAAACGTGTGTTAAATGTGCAAAGTGATGAGTTGCGTATGATTACAGCTACACAAACCTCAAGGGTTTGCCCAGGAACCTCGGAGCCAAAATAGAAGTTTCAGGGTCAGTCAGGAAACAGGTGTTTGTATTGTGAAGTGTGTTGTACCAAAAGCTCTTAACTTTTACAATGTTAAAAAATAAAAATAAAAAACATGGATAAAGAATATTTATTTAGCTAATAAATGTTTTCTGTAAGCTTCCTTAATCTTCTCTCGTCATTAGCATGGATTGTTAGCTGAGGACGTGCATGTTCTCAATATTTTTAGAAAATGGACTAAACGGCACCGCAGTTGTGGGAATCTCTATGAAACTGGAGTTTGAAACAAGTCACAAATGGAGGTAAAATAAAATAAGATTGGCTCCACCACGTACGCTAATCACAGAATCTTGATATCAAGGAAAAGTGTCTTAATCTTGGCTCATTTAAAACCAAAGCCGTTTTCTATCTAGCCAGCTCACGTGATGCGGTACGAGACGAAGCTCTCAGGGCGCGGTTTCAGTAATGGAGTCGTTTAATTAGGCATTTAATTATGAGTCAAGTGTGTGGAGTCAAGAACTTCTCAGTAACTCCCCAGACTGTCTGAGCTTCAAAGCTATTCACAGTTGCCAAAGCCTGTGGCTTATTAGCCAAGTCATAGCAAAGCCAAAGAAAAAAAATAATAAATCATCACAATATTACAAACTGTGTGCGTTTTCTTTCATTTTATCTTCCCATTCCGCTCTCCATCTCTTGGGGTTGCTCACAGCCAGCCTTCTTCTCAGACCGCCTGCATCCTGCAGCCATTTTGGATCAAAGCTAACACGCAGTTGCAATCTGAGGCTTGCACAAGGCTCAGTCTTCCAATCCATCTCTCAAGGGTAGCTTGAAATTTGTATTTATTTCTTTTTTTGGTCTGTTTTCCTTTGGCACTTAGAACACCTGAGCCAGCTTATCAGTGTTCCACAGCCTGTAAGAACCTCAAGGGTTTGCCCAGGAACCTTAGAGCCAAAATAGAGGTTTCAGGGTCAGTCAGGAAACAGGTGTTTCTAGTGTCAAGTGTGTTGTCCCAAAAACTGGTAACTTTTACAATGTTAAAAAAAAAAAAAAAACATGAAGAATATTTATTTAGCGAGTCTTTCATGTAATCTTCCTTAATCTTCTCAGGTCATTAGCATGGATTTTAGCATTGTTAGCTGATGAAGTGTAAGTTCTCAGTAATTTTAAAAAAAATGGACTAATCGGCCCCACAATTGCGGGAAGCTCGTTGAAACTGGCAAGTGATTGATAGCATAAAAAATCAGGATGGAAGGGTGAAGTTTATTAGTTCCTCCAAAGTGTACAATACCACCACAACAAAGAAAGAAATCAAATGGAAGCCAATTCCCTCAGTGGATTGGTTCAGCCCCCATCATTCTCTCTCTCTCTCTCTCTCTCTCTCTCTCAGACACACACAGACACACATATGCACAGTGAGTAATGTTCACTGAGATGGAAATGTCTTCGGTGAGATGTCTTTTCCTGCTCCATTAAAGTCAATTTAAGATAAAAGGTATGTGTGTGTGTGTGTGTGTGTGTGTGTGTGTGTGTGTGTGTGTGTGTGTGTTCCATGGTACTACCAAAAAACACACATTTCCAGTCTCCAGCTCAGGCAACAAAGAAGACAAGCACTTACTCCGCTTCTCTCATGTACTCGTTTTAGACCCATCTCCCTCCATCTCCCATATCTGGCATTAATGCAGCGCACTGTGTATCCTTTTTGCCTTGAGGCTTTTATTTGCTGTCTCCACGGAAGAGCTTTGAGAGGAACTTTAAGTTCTTTCTTCTTTTGTATTCTGTATTACTTTGCATCATACTTTTTCTGTTTTTTTTTTCCCTCAGATTTTTTTTTCTATTTATAGAAATCAAGGCAGCATAGTGACACAGGGGTTGGTGTTGCTGCTCTACAGCTTCAGGGTCCGGTTTTGTCAGATTCTTTAGTTTTCTACCAACTCCTACAAACATTTACAAGGTGGATTGGCCAAGATGAATTGCCCCTTGGGGAAATAAGAAATGAGTGATGGCTTGGTATCCCATCCCAGCATGTACTCCTACAGTATCATGGACCCTTTGGTTGACTCTGGATCCACTGCCAACCTCACCTGGACAAAGATGCCAACTGATGATGAATTAAGAAGAAACAAGAATCAAATAAGGGTTCAAAAACCAAAACTCTCAAAGGCCATGCACCAGCTACAAGAAGATTTTAAGTTTAAAGCCCATGATTTCCAAAAGTCCACTGTGGTCTTTGCCAGTCTTTAAACAAGGATCTTAATGCTCTGCGCTTCAAAGATGCTTTGGATAAGTAGTTCTACCTAACGCTGTAGACCATGATCTCCTAACAAAAAGTCTATTACAATTTATGGTTCAAGTGTAACTGAGAGGAATATGGAGGTGGCGTGTAGACAAAACAACTTGTGCTGCAGAACAATGTTTGGAAGTTGCTCAAGTGGTTGCTGAAGTTGCTACAAAAGAACCTGAAGGATGCTTCTAACTGGAGTCGTCAGCAAGAATGCAGAATATATCTGAGTACACCAATATTACACCAGTCTCACCGGGGACGCACCAATAAATAAATGAATAAACAAATAAATGCAATTAAATAAATAAAAGTATCAGTCATAATGTATTGTTTTGTTTTAATCTTTCCACCCTTGTTTTGCTTGAAAGGTTCCTTTTAATCATCAAATGAAAAAGGGCAGTGATAAAACCACTGAGCTTGTAGCAATGGAGATTAAAATCATGTAAATGTCTGCAACAAGGCTGGAAGTAAATCATGTTGATGTCAAAGCTTAGCGTACTTGTTATTCTGATATTTAAAATGAAAAGATTAAAGAATGATTATTGTGTACTTAGAACGTGTATGAAAGAATGAAAGGTCCAAGTGATAGAGATTCTAAGAGAAGATGTGAAGGCCGAATGTGGGTCATTCTGACCTGAAATACCATCCATTTATTATCTTTACTGCTGATGTAGGATGTAGTGTCTTGGAGTGTCTGCAAGGGGCTTGGAGCCCATCCTGGGGCATTCAGGGCACAAGACAGGGTACACCCTGGTTGGGGTGCCAATAGCATGGCCCACATGCTCACACAGCTAATCTGGAAATGCCAATCAGTCTTTACAGGGAGAACATGCAATCTTTATGCCCCCAGAGCAAAAGCAAGATTCAAACGCCCAACCATGGAGGTGAGAGACAACAATGCTAACCCGGAACCACCATGGCAACCTGATGAAAAAGTTCATAAGACATTGACTAGTTATTACACGTTTAAACGTTATCATCTCTCAGAATTTCTTGGTTGTGTTTCAGCAGGGTCAAGAATACTAGAATTGCCTACAGTTCTGTTTTAGAGGACCTGGAGACTGTCCCTGGAGGACTGGTTGAGATGCAGGCAAAGGTGTTTCTTGTCAACAGGCAAGGCAGGAACTTGCTTGGGACCCCAGGCCAGTAAGGGGCCCCCAAGGCCTGACAAACTTATTTATTATTTATAAGATAATGGTATGAATGCCGGTATGAATGCTCATCCAAAAATGCCTCTAGGCACAGGAATAATGAATACACCCTGGACGGAATGCCGACCCATTGACACTTATTGACAAATTGATAGAAGCCACTTTTCGGGAGGTATGGGTATACTGGAGAATCTGAAGGAAACCCACATGTTTATGGAGACAACATGGGACACTTTACAAAGACAGTAACTAAAGGTCATGATTAACCCAGTGGTCCTTGAGATTTGAGGCCGCAGCTTCCTATATATAGAACAAGACTTGCTGATGTCAAGGAGGATCTATGGCTGATTGGTTCAACTTTGCAAGAACTCAATTCCACTCTAAAGCAAATGATGATTCTTTTTGAAGATTGAAATACACACTAATTGAGTACTGATTACTTTATCAAGGCAAAAACAATGTTCTTAAAATAACCCTAGCTTAAAAAAACTTGCATTATAGCATGTCTAATTTGCACTGTTGCTGCAATAACAGAGAAGCATAGCCAGTGGGCATCATGCGTTCGGTTGTAATTATGATCCTGTTGCGTTGTCGGATTTGCCACAAGAGTCATCAATCTCATGCAGTGATGTGCAATGCACTGCCTCAGGCAAAAGTGTAATCATCTATTTTTTTTTTTTACCCACTTACTCAGCAATAAGCCAGCCATGCCCTATAACAGATTGCTGAAGTCGAAGTCAGACTGTGCTATACTGTATGACTGCGAAAGGAGGATGTTCTCCACCTGGCCACTTGGCAACGACATTTAAAAAGCTCAGCCATGTGTTAGGAATTATCTCTACATCAAGTAAGTGATAGCCTTTTTTTTTAAGTGATGCACATGAATTCCTCAAAACAGTGATCTTATGATGATGTGTGTGCAATCTTTTATTCAAATAAAGTTTGGAAAGTCTGTGCAAAGGTGTGATGTGAAATTGCCTTACTCTTAGCCTTGCCTCTCATTGCCTTTTCTGTTGTGTTATTTATAAATGCTGTGTATTAAAGTGTGATGTGAATTCATATGCTGTTATCCGGCTCATACTGGGTTGTGGAATGCCAGACCCGTCTCCAGTTTCCTGTTAAGATGTGCCTGCAGCTAAAACCCCCAGGCTAGAAAAGACTTACATGTACATGAGGTTGCTACTGCCAAAAGCGGAACAAATGATATCAACTGATAAGCCACTCATTATTTCCAACAAAAAATGGTTTACATGAGCCTTGTGAACATGTTTCCAGTGCAAAGCTCTGTGTGCGAAATCTTTACGGTAAAGCCTGGTGTTGTTTGCCACCCCAAACAAATCTATAGAGTGCGTCTTGTTATTTGAATTTACCAACCAATCTGGGTCATGTGTAATCCTTAACTTGAGCATTAAAGTCAGTCATTAGCAGTTTGGGGTGTAACGCGTAATCTAACACGTTAGATCCACCATTTAAGTACAGTGGAGCCTTGGATTACGGGCATAATTCTTTTCGGAAGCAGGCTCAAATAAAAACACTCGTAAACCAAATCGAATTTTCCCATAAGAAATAATGAAAACTCAAAGTATTTGTTCTACAGCCCAAAACAATAAATACATAAAAATAATTAATACAATATATAAAGTAAAAATAAAACTAATTAACCTGCACTTAACATTAAAAAAAAAAGTAAAAAAATTAATCCAGACAGATAAGTGTTTCCGTTTGTGCGTGCACACACAAAGTACGCATGAGTAAAGTGTGTGTGTGTGTGTGTGTGTGTGTGTGTGTGTGTGTGTGTGTGTGTGTGTGTGTGTCGGTGTGTGTGGGGCACAGTGTCAAATTACGCTCGCGCACACAGAAGAGAAAGGGAGATGTTGATTATACCAGTAAGAACCGAGCACTAAGACGCAGGAGGGGAGACGATTGCCCATAATTCCGCAGCACAAGAGAGAGAAAAATCATTGGGTCAGTTGTGATCACTTGCCGCTCGGTGTCAAAATAAGAATCGCATGCGTGATACATGATACTCGGCGCTTGTAAACTAATACTTGCTCTTTTTCTGTAAAAATTTCATTAAAAATCTTTGCTCGGTTTGCAGAACAATCGTAAACCACATTACTCGCAATCCGAGGTTCCACTGTACCCAGTTATTTAGTTCTATTTTCAAAAATGTAATCTGTTATTCAGACAATTTATGTAATCTGTGAGCCAGACAACAGTGATTCCATTATTGTGTGTAAAAGTTGTCCTACAAGCCCCACCCCCGATAAGCCACAACCCCCCAGCTCCACCCCCCCCCCCCGGTGAGAAGAGGCAAAGTTCTGTAAGGTCTACGAGGACCAAAGCATGGAAAGAAGGAAACATAATCACAGCGCCAAAAATAGGGGTATTAGTACAGATGTGGCACATTAAGAATGTGCGCTTTTTCCCACGAAAGGCCGCAATTCGTCTCGCACAGTGCCGCTGAATCCCACAAGCACCATTTAAGAATTTTAATAAATGTGTTGTGCTTCACTGAATATCCACCAGAGGGCGCATGTAAGGAAAAGCCAGCCCAAGTACAATGAAGAATTGTGTATAATTAGTTAGTTACAATAATAATAATAATAATAATAAATTCACAGCACTACTACTCAGTCAAAGAAATATCATCATTGAAGGAGAGAAGAAGCACACACACATACACACACTCACACACTCATTCATATTCTATAGCCAATTTGAATACTCTATGTGGCAACACCAGTTAGCCTAATCTGCAGGTCTTTTGGACTGTTAGAGGAAACCGGAGAACCCGGAGAAAACCCACCAAGCACGGGGACAACATGCAAACTCCATGCACACAAAGACGAGACTTGAACCTGGACAAGGTGCAAGGTGACAGTGCTAACCACTACATCACCGGGCCGCCGAAAGGAAAACACATTCCACAGTATATGTAAAAATATAGGAACACTTGTTTAATTTCTTACAATCTATATGTGTAAATATGCATAAAACATGCATGTGTGTACCCATATTTGATAAATAAGTACCATGATGGAGACTATGATTAAGGGCAAGAGAACCATTAACCACCAGTCTTAACCAAATATGGTGAAGCATAGTTAAGTCAAAATAGTCAATCATGAAATTTAATGATTAAAAGACTGAGGTTGCGAATTAACTCAATAAACCCTGGATGTTAGTAGCATGGTTAAATCTAGCAGATTGACCATTTTGGTTTGAATTTAGATGTTTTTTGAAAATCCACAGGTCCAAACTTCAGTAGGTGGTTAAGGTAAATACGTTTTTTAAATCAGAAAACATTTAAAACATATTTTGAACTAATTCTCAACATAATCTATACATCTTTGGGAGGACCTGATCGACATCTCAGGAGTTGATGTAGGTTGGACACCTTTTATATGTAAAACGTTTACTGGCAAAATGAGGGGCAGAATTAGACCTCATAACTTTGATCGCATCCTTACTTTGAAAATGTTAACACCTGGGAAAAGTACTGCTGAGAAGAGTTCCTGGGTCTTTTATGTATGTTCACGTACGCCCCAGTCTCAAAAAAAAAAAGTTTGGTAAGTTTAGCTTAGATTCTCCCGAATAGCATTTCTTAAATTTCCCAAATGTACCTTGTCATAGTCTTAAGTAAACGCCATTCGTAATAAAATTTTTAATTGCAACTGCTTTGTGGTGGTTTTAGATAGAATGGCAGCTGGGCTCAGCTCCAGATGTGCAGAAACCCCCGACAGATGGTTTTCTTGGTCTGTGTTTGTGTCTGTTTAAAATAAAATGGAGAAATGCAGTTAAAGAGGTGGTCGAAGGATGTGCAGGTGCATTTGTGTTTGTAAATTGAATGCAATGGGAAAGCTTGTTTTGTTCAGAGTGTGTAGTCAGCGAGGAGGTTCAGCAGATGTTCAGGTTGCGAGTGTATGCACATTTTCAGACTCTCAGCGTAAAAAGGCTATCCTGAGTGTGATACAGCATGGCCCTGAGGAAGCAGCAAGATGAAAGCACAAGCTTTAATTGAGTTACATTACCACACTGGGTGTAGATGTGTGTTTAAAAAAACTCTCTTTACTGTGGATTTGCTTGTGAGGTTTTCATTTTCGGACAGGAATTTTAACTAGCTTTCTTATTTTATTAGCTAGCTTCACAAGTACAAAAGTTTCGACTCTTTAATGTAATGACCTGGATGCATTCATTTTACTCAAATAAATACTCTTATCTAGAAAAAAAAAAGTGTTGTCCTTTTGTTGTACTAAACTTTGTAGCTAGACACAAACATTTTCCAAACAAATCATACTCTTAGTGTATCTGAATTGTATCCAACTTTGACTAGATGCTGTACATTTTCTAGCATAACACACTCTTAGTGTGTAGCTTAGTTGACACGGAAATATTTATTTCCAGCTCACAGTTCAATAGATTCATTCACAAATTTAACTAGCATTAACAAATATCAGCTAGCTAGGTGGAAGATAAGACTTTATTTAAGATGGTAGCTACAGCTATTATGAAAATAATAAGAATAAGTAGATAATGTTGTTTTTTGATAGCAGAGAACACTCTAAGATAGGAAAGTAAAACCAAACATTTACTACTAACCCTTAGAAATCCTAGCTAGCTTTGTGAACACCTGTTACTAGCAGGTTGTGAACTTTTACACATTCACCAGCTGCTGTAATTTTATAGCATCTTAGTTTAATAAAATATTGACATATTTATTGCCCACTAATAGTTAGTTAGTTGTGATAGCTCGGTGCTCTTAGCTTGCCAGTTAGAAAACATTGTTTCATTAAAAGACAATACTTTTCGTTAGATTGAAATGTAACTAGCAGATGATTATCTTATCTAGCGAGGCTGATGATAGAAAACATATCTTACCCAGCTACTGTAGATTGAACGCAACTTTCCATTCAAGTAAAAAAAAAAATCGCTAGTTACATTACCAACGGTTTATTATTTCCATATTCCTCATTTGAACATGCTTTTAGTTAAAAAAAAAAAAAAAAAAGGACACAAGAATCATTATAGTTGAACATTTTACGATGCATTGAGAACCAGACACACACACTCAGCGGCACACAAATACGCACACGTTAATTTCCTTAGCTAATTTCATCCACATGCTTTCTCCATCTGTAATTTCCTACAAACTAGTTTTTGAAATCATGATGTATTAGTAAAGTATTGGAACGGTCCATTAGTTGGCAGTAATAGCTCGGTTCACACCTCGGGCTTCATGCAAACAAGCAAAACACTCATTATGCCCAATACGCCGCCTTCAGACATTAGCAAAACGTCATAAATATTGAAACGTCGTTTTGCTGGCGCTTGGATTCGTTATGGTCTGAAAACTTGTACGTGGACTATAATGGCTTCAGTGTTTCAGACGTTGAAGGGTAATCAGCATTTAATTGAGTCTATGGCCAAAAGGAAAAGGTAATAAAAGGTCAAATTATTAGCGTCCGCACCTGTTATTAACACTGACTGATGGGCAACGTGGTGAAATTCCGTCTCATAAAAATGATATAAATTACGAATTTTATTTCTGCGCCAGCATTCCAGCGTTTTTTAACAACTTGTGTCTAAAATCATGCGCTCTCCTAGCCTGAAAGCAGAAGAGATAATAACGCACAAGTGTACTAATGCAGGATGGCAGGTGTTGGTCATTAGTGAGAACAGTGTGTGTGCATTTGTGTGCCACCAATGTGTTACCAATTAAAAGAAGGAAATGTGACACTCTTATTCATTTGCCGATCCTGTGCAGGGTCACAGAAGGGTGGAGGCTGCACCAGGGAGCTCAGGGCAAAAAAAATGGGGTGCCAACTTTAATCAACCTACAGAGCATGTCTTTGGACTGTGGAAGGAAACTGGAGTGCCTGGAGGAAACCCACCGAGCACGGGGAGAACATGCAAACTCCACACACATATGCATACGCACACACACATACGCACACACACACACACACACACACACACACACACACAGGCAGAACGGATGCAAGGTTCCTGGAGGTGAAGGCAACAATATTGACTATTCAGCCATCGTGCCCTGAAACGCTGATTACAAATCTGAGTTGTTAAAGTTGTGTTAATCTGTGACTTATATAATGGTCCATTGGTGCAATTTACTGTAAGCAATAACAAATAAAATATAAATTAAAAACATATTCATTTGAACTCTTGAATGAGAAACAGATTCAATGTAGTGATATACAGTAGTATAAAAGAGAGTAAAAGTGTAAAAATCAAATAATAAACAAGATGGGCTGGCCAAAGGGGAAACAAAGAAAGCTAAAAGAATACACCAAAAATGAGGTTAAGAAGGAAATATGAAGGAACTAATGAAGCATGAAAGACAAATCAAAAAAGAAAAAGAAAGAATAAAAAAGACAGATACAGGGAAGGGGTGAAAAACCTAAATAACTAAGATGGAATGACAGAGAAGGGAAAAAAGAAGGATGATTGGATAAACAAAAAGAAAGAATAAAAAAAGAAAGCTGGGGAAAGGTATAAAATTAAAGACAAGTAATGTAAGAAGAATGAAAGAATATAAAAAGCAAAAAAGAGATAAAGAAGCAAAATGTTGGAGGAATTTTGAAAGAAAGAAAAAAAGAAATTCATTAAAATGGAATGACAAAAGGAAGATTAATTAAAGTTAGATGAAAAAAAAGAAAGAAAGGAAATATGGAGGGATATTTGAAAGAAATCTTTAATTGTGGGATTAAAACAAAAGAAAGAAAAGACCAAATCTGTGAAATGGAATAGGAAAATGAAGATTAATAAAAGTTAGACGAGAAAGAAAGAAAGAAAGAAAGAAAGAAAGAAAAGGAAATGTGGAGGGATTATAAAAGAAATCGTTCATTGTGTGATTAAAACAGAAAAGAAAGAAAGAAAAAAATCTCATCAATTTGGGCATGGCAAAAACTCACATAACTAAAATCGTAAAAACAAAAAAGAAAAAAAAAATAGACAAGAAATAAGCGATGAATGAATGAATGAATTAATTAAGACATAGATTTAGATTTTGATTGATGACAGATGAAAGAAAACGGAATAAAGAAAGAAAGCAAGAAATCCATGAATAATGTGGACAAAATGAAATAAAAAACAAGTAATTTGGCATGAGAAAATAAAAGGGATGAATAAAGAAAATGACCTGAGAAGCATTTAAAACTGAGTGAGGAAGAGGAGTGGCAGCAGGACGACTCTCTGGGGGAGTCTGGAATTATGGGTAAAGAGACAGAGAGGCCATGAAAAGTCTGGAAAGAGTGAAAACACCGTGACCCTGCAGCGACTCAGCCATAAATTATGCGAGAGCGCGAATTTGACTTTACAGTCACGTCGGGGCGTCTGAGTGCAAGAGCAGGAAAATATATTTCAAAAGAGAAAAACTAATTAGCTTTTCAAATAGTTTTAGCAGTAAATATTTGATTCATACGTTAACACTACTTATATTGACTCCGTTATTGTACGTCTCATATAATAGTGTGTGTGTGTGTATGTGTATGTGTGTGTGGGTGGGTGTGCGGGCATGTTAGCTCTGCTTAGCACTAATTAGGCAAAATCCCTTGCTAGTGCACATTAATTCAGGCTGGTGTTTATATTTCAAAGGCATTTTTTTTCCGTAAGAAGATCAGCTCATACTTATTCAAATTTAGCTAATCCGTTCTTAATATGGTCTTTTTTCTTAAATTTTTCATAATGTCAACGTTCTTGCTGAAAATTGCGGAACAATAACAACGACACCTATGATGATATAATGATAATCATGAAGAAGAAGAAGAAGAAGAAGAAGAAGAAGAAGAAATGTAAACGTTTGGGAGTGAAAATGCCTGTGAAAGACCTTGTGAGTCATTAATGGGTTTTGCGGTCCCCACAAGTACTGTCCTACAGGAAACTGTGTGTACTGTATTTGTGAGTGTGTATGCTTATGTGTATGTAAAACGGTGAGGGACATCATAATGAGCTTGTCTCTGTTGGTAGCTGACTGGGACAAAAGGAGACAGACAGAGAGAGAGAGAGAGAGAGAGAGAGAGAGAGAGAGAGAGAGAGAGAGAGAGAGAGAGAGAGAGAGAGAGAGAGAGAGAGAGAGAGAGAGAGAGAGAGAGAGAGAGAGAGAGAGAGAGAGAGAGAGAGAGAGAGAGAGACAGAGAGAGAGAGAG
>JAAGKR010013067.1:0-14862 GCA_011419295.1 Clarias macrocephalus
GGGGAATCAAACCCAGACCTTGGTGGTGCAAGGCGACAATGCTAACCACTACACTACCATGCTTGCTACATAAGTGTTGTCGTTGTTGGAGTGCAAGTCGTGTGAGGGGACGTGGGGAAACCGAGGAAGTCCAACAACGACAACAGTTGTCTAACAAACATGGTAGTGTAGTGGTTAGCACTGTCGCCTTGCACCTCCGGGGTCTGGGTTTGATTCCTGGTCAGGCTTGAAATATGCAGCATAATGAGTGCGATCCCGTAGAACCGAAAACATTGCTACCGTATTTTTTACAGTAAACTTCTGCCAACCACAGCTGTCGTTTTTTTATAGTGCAATAACCGTGCTACTGTATTTTTTACGGTAAAATTCTGGTAACCACAGCTGCCAGTTTTTTACCGTAAAATTTACCGATTTACGCACCGTTTTTTTTTACAGTGCAAAACCTGATGAAAAACAAACAATATTAATCTTACAAAATATTACGGCTCAATATTTTGCCACTTTTTTGCCAAGTTTTCACTTTCTTCTTTCACAATTGTTTTAAGGCAAGGCAAGTTTATTTGTATAGCACAGTTCATACACAATGGCAATTCAATGTGCTTTACATAAAAGAGAAGAAAATAATCATTAAATGAAATAGAAAATAATAGCAATAAAATGTTTTAAAGAAAAATGTAAAATTTGATTTAAAATAAAAATAAAAACAGTTTACAATGAAACTTTTAAAACTAATTAAAATTGTTAATTTTTTTTTACTAATTTTATTTGAACTAAGTTGTCTTAGTATAACAATAACTTTTCTTCAAATTTACATTACCATGCATCTCATGTTAAACTGTAAAGTTAGCTTTTTTTATTTTTATTTTTTTTTACTTTAGGCTTTTGTTAACTAGAATGTGATTGAGGGTTATACTGTATATCAAAACAGCCAAATGGAACCTTATTATATTACTAATGTCAGGGCTTATTTAAAGGTAGCATGGTGTGTAGTGTATAGAATGGTGACGTCGCACCTCCAGGGTCAAGAGTTTGATTCCGAGTCTGTGTGTGCGCTGTTTGCATGTTCTCCCTGTGCTTGATGAGAATCCTTCAGTCTAAATACAAGCAGAGAAGGCTAACTGGTACTTCCAAATAGCCCGTAGGCCCCTGGGATATTTTCCAAGCCTCCTGCAACCCCATTTAGTATAAAGATTGAGTGAGTGAGTGAGTGAGTGAGTGAGTTAGTAAGTGAGTATACTTTCATAAGAATATTTTTTCCAACTAGTTAAGCGTCTGCCAATTCATGTCTATTATTCATTAATGAGCAGTCTTTCATAGCACAAAGGCTTAAAATAGAAGATAATGATGCAACTTTATTTTTGTACATACGTATACAGTACATACAGTACTCACACTGTGCTAAACAACAACTTTGGGAAGGAATATTTCTACATTTCAATATTATCTACTGCATCATTATAAATATCCTATAAAGCAAAAGCATTAGAATTTGGAAATACTCCCACTGAACAAGTGGTGCCAGCCGACCATATCCATGCGAGATAATCTAAGCGTCAGACTTGAACATACAGTATCAGACTGTGTTGCCACTGTTTTACATTCATTTTGGTATTTACTGTAAGGTACTGTAGCACTCCTTGTGTATTCAGTGTCAGCTACTTTATGCCGATTGTGCCATCATGGTTATGGTGGAAAACAGGAGTTGGACACCAAAAAAAAAAAAAAAAGTTTAAAAAACATTTCTTCAACAATACTTGCAGAACATAAAAGACAGCAGTTATCAAGTTCAGCTAGATGGTTAGTCTTTGCTAGCATAAAGTTTGCCCCTGGTAATAGTAATATCAATAATCGGTGTTAATTTAAAATGAATTATTTGCTCAGATGGGACATGAAATATGAGTATTATTTGGTATTGCAATACCATGGATTGGTACAAATCTTAATAAATCTTTAATGTTCCTTACTTTCATAATTATCCACTGTGTACACAATCATTGTAAAGAATGAGGAATATGGGAACCATTTTCATTCCAATTATGATTATCATGAATAGTTTGATTATGGGTGGCACACCCTAAAAAATGCTGGGTTAAAAATAACCTAAACTGGGTTGTTTTTAACCCAGCTGCTGGATAAACATTGGACCAATTACATGCTGGGTTAATTTAACACAGCAAGATGGGTAAAATATTCAATCCAAATGCTAGGCCATATTTAACTATAATGCTGGGTTAATTCTACCTTATTATTACCTTATTACCTTATTATTATTATTTTTATTTTTATGTCTATGGGTAAAACAGTTTAAACAGTTAAATTACTTTGATATACTGGTCTATTACAAAAAAAATACATATACATGTATGCAATTTTTATATTTATTTTTCAAAAGCACAAGATCAGATAATACAAAACAAGTTAAACAGCGACATCATTACGATACTATTACTCAGAAGCACTAACATCAGGATGGAGGGGTATGGCCTTGACACTTCAGTTTGCTGGAGATATTCCAGGGCGTTCGTTCCAACCTTAGAAAGAAAGAAATTAAAGAAAGTAAAAGTTTATGGAAACATCGAGAGGGTTGTGTTAATTTAGTATGCATATTTATAAGAAGATTAGAGTTTTATAACACCTCAGCTTTTTATATGTGATTGCTAATGCTAGCAACCTAGCTAAAATGCTAGCGTCATGCTGGCACTACAGTTAACAGTTTAGCTTTCATTCATCACTTCACCATCTTCATACACCCTGCAAGCATTCTACAAAGAAAGCAAAAAAGTCAGACATTTTTGCAGTTTCTTTCATACACAGGTGGGGGTCTTTGGTTTGGCTAGCAATCAGCCATTGTCAGATAAACTAGCCTGCTATAGCACAGACCAGGCTGAAAGTTTGAGTGTAACATTAACACGGTAACAGTAATAAATGTTACATACAGTGAACAAATTCAGTCATAGGTGAGTGAAGGTGTGTATACAGACCTTGTATTTAACGTTTACATTTCCTCTTAAATGCGTGAGGAGGAAGACCAAAAAAAAAGACACGAAGTTGACACAGCCACTGAATACACCTGTGAACTTCGGGGGAGGGGCGGTCTTGTCTGTGTTGTTAGCTGTCACTAGCTAACCCAACTCCAACCCAGCAAGCTGGGTTAAACAAAAAGTACTCAATTCCCTGTAAATAACCCAGAAAAATTACCAAACGCCTCCAGGGTCGAGGGTTTGATTCCTACCTCTGGATGTGCATTTTCTCCCCGTGCTTGGTGAGTTTCCTCTGGGTATTCCGGTTTACTCCAAAGACATGCAGAGTAGGTTAATTGGCGTTCCCAACTGTATGTGTGTGTACCCTTTGATGGATTGGGACCCTGTTTAGGGTGTACAAAAGACTCCTTTGATAGGCGTACAGGATACATTATTATGTACAGGATAAGCGGTATAGAAGATGAATCAATGAAGAAAAAAGTATGATTGTGTTAGTATAAATATTTTGTCTGATTGAGATACAGTACAGTAGCTTTTCTGAAATGACAGCAGGGAGTTGGCTGGATTTGAATATAGTGATGTTTGATGATAGTGATTGCTAAGTATTTTATGTTTTATCAAACCAAGCTGTGAGCTTTGTTTTTGATGTTTGATCTGTCATCATTATGTCACGTAAGAAAATAAATATACACTGAGGTACAAAGTCGTTTGTGACGATGATCTGATGGCAAGTTTAAAAAGACAGCAAACACAAGCGACTTGAAACAAAAGCCATGCATTTGGATTAATGATCCTTTATAAATATTTAGGCATGCTCATGTCAATAATGGATTACGTAGGTGCCGTGTAGCTGTGTAATTTGTTATTAATATTTACTGCAGACGTGCCCTTTTTAATGTACGGAATAAAATACTTAGAGTCATACAGCTATAGGAAAAAGGGGTAATGCGGCCTCATTATGAATTATGACATGATGTATTGTTTTTTTCAACAATATCAGAGCAATCTGCCAAAGATTCATGGGTTTATTAAGGAAAAGGCACAAAAATAGTTAGTTCATATGATCACTTATATTATATTATCACTTATATTATGGCTATACCTTACTAAATAAACTTTTCACATATAAACAGTATATATGTTATATATAAAACAAGCCTCAGATTAATTTTGATTCTTATGTGTGTACAAAGTCGAGCTGTGTGTACCGAGTGACAGTAGTGTGGGAGGATCTTCCACTCTATAAGCTGAAGGTGGTAAAGTCACTTTCTCCTGGGCCCAGATGTTTTAATAGACAACATAAACAAAGTCAGCGATTGTTGTGCCAACCCTTTGCCTTTAAAAATATATCAGTAGGCAGACGTCATAGAGTTTTATGACGAGATTGGCATCTTGGAAAATCTGGCACAGTTCTTCTGTAGACTTTGACTATCACACATGCTTCTTCGTAAGGTAAGCCTTAGTTATATGTGCTGTCTGAAATGTGGTTTGTTATGTATGTTATATTTGTAAAATCTTTTTTTATTTTTATTTATTTATTTTATTTTGCCCGTTACCATATACTGCTTGTCCAAGGATCTTGGGTAATTTTGAATGCCACAGCACAATGGAAGTGTGACTTGTCTCTCGCTTAACACCTGTCTTATTTTTGACCTCTGAGTTGGATTCTATGTAGTTAATTATGTTTAATACATTTCATACCGATAATTAAAGGATCACAAGACCTATAAAGATGCATATACCCTGGAGTGATATAATGTTTACCAAGAGATTATACTGTTTACCAAGCAGGTGTTCACTACAAGAACTGTACATCCCGCTGTTATACGCTGTCTCTATTGGTGTACCATAAGTCTACAATAAATTTTTCTTACAAATAGTATAGTATATAGTATAGCTTGATGCTGAATGTACAACGAGTTTGCCTAGAAATATATAAAATGGTGTATTTATATACTTATATCTATTTACAATTTTTTACATACATATTGTTAGGCCAGGTGTTCTGTGGCTTATTTTGCAATAAGAATAATTATGGGTGTTAGTGTAATTCTATCACAAATAATAACCTGTCTCAAGTTGCCAAACAAACATGCTGATCTTTAAAGGCATGGGTGTATCTTAAACGATTCTTCTGCAAACGTCAGTAATACTGTAAAAAACACCAAACCAAAATGTAACATTTAATTATCAGTTAGTATTTGGCCTATTACGTGTAAAATGCAGATAATGATACAGATTATAGATCTGCTACTAATTATAGAGCATCATTACTTATAATTTGTTTAAAGTAGAAAGATACAGGTTAGAGTGTCTGGCGCCTGAAGCGAGGCGAAACAGGAAAGAAGTCATGGGTCACACAACCTAATTCACGGTAGAGTTAAAAAAAAAATAAATAAATAAATAAATAAATAAATAAATTAAATAAAAATAAAATAAAATATAATAGTAAAATAATAATAATAATAATAATAATAATAATAATAATAATAATAATATACATATATAACATTTTTTCTTTCTTTTTTTGTTTATTTATTTATATAAGTCACAAAATACACTTATTTAATTTCTTATGAAGGACAAGTCATCAGGGCCAACTTGTGTTTTAAAACCACTAACTTAAAGATATAACACATCTCTCACTCTGTCCTTCACGGGCTTAAATATAAATCCATTCATCTCGACTAAATACCTTAATCATGGCCAAACGTTGCGGTGGACACGCAGCCTATCTCACGAAAATGTGAGCCGTAAAACAAAAATGCATGCTGAAATAGATGCTAGTTTAGCACAGAGCGCGATGCACATGCTTGAAAAACTGATAGATAGACAAACAAATCCAACGCACATGTTGACTCGCCTTATTTATTACACCTGCAACTGTATTTCAAATTCACAGTGTCCATCTCGGCTGCTGATGAGTTCTGTATACAGTATGCTTATGAACCAGATGGAAATATGGCAATTTTATTTAGCTGGTGTTTTATTTTGTGTAATCACTGGACTTGATTGTTACTCACAATTTCTTGTAAAGGATGTCCCAGCCTCATGTCTTCATATCATTCTGTTTATCTTATAACCATCATCGGTGCTTATGCTCTTTGTTACCAGCAAAGAATTAGAAACTAATGCCAAATGCAAAACCTCTTACAGTATTTATTGCTGATTGCTTATGCGAGATCCTATATGACTTAAACATCGGGTTACATTGTATCCAGCCTCACTTCTACAGTAACTTCACAAAGGTGTCTGACAACAGAATATGATACATTGTCATTGCAGTTGTAAAAAAAATTAATTTTATGAGTTTAATTACATTTCAATATACCACTACAATATCAATAAAATTCAAGGAGATTTAAAACCAAATATTGCCAAAAAAAAAAAAAAAGGTGAATGTCATTATGTTGAATGCAATTTTGAGTATGTTTATCAAGTACACACTGAATTACTCAGCAAGAAAACACTCAGCTTATTGTTTTGTTACAGTAAACAAAGTGGTAAACAGTGATCGTGACAGAAATTGACAGAACCCACCCATTTTATTTTAAGTAATACATTCCCCTGCCTACTAAACACCAGATGGGTGTGCTGTTTGTGTAGACGATATGACCCAGAGTACAATCAACATTTGTTCATCAACATGAAGTTGCTTCTGGTCTTCTACTTCTCTTCCTCTCTCTTCTGCTCAGGTAAGTACTTTATTCTATATATATGTTTATTTACTTTCTTTCTTACTTTCTTTTTTTTAAACAATAAATAAAAATTGTAGAATAATTATACAATAAATTTTTTTTTTACAATAAAAGAAAAAAAAATCTTTTTTATAATATGTTTGTATATGTTTTGTTTGTTTTTAGGTAGAATACAGCCTTTATGTTAAAACTTCAAAGAAAGGTTCTTCAGAAAATAAATTATTATAATAACAAATATAATCACATATATAATATGATATAATATAATATAATCACATCATGCAGAAACTAGAAAAAAAATATTAATCTTCTATTAACACATCAGTTATCAGTTCTTGTTTTGTATGGAAAATATACAAAAATATTAATTTATTATATTATTTAAATTCATAATTTTCATTTTCAGTTATTATGTTATTTTAAATCAAACACCTAAAGATGTATAGCATAGAGCTCTAGTGTCCAGGCAAGATGAAACTCATTCAAAGTAGCAAGTGTAGTGTTGCCTTTATTTACAGTAACTGTTAATTGTTTAACTACTGATACCTTCATCTTTCTGCATCATTCATGCATTAAGTTTCTGTTTGATTTTTTCAAGTAACCATGCTGGATTGTTTACAATGCACTAGTGAATCAGGATCGTGTACCAGCACAACTTCACAACAGTGTCCACCAGATAACGTGTGTGCTGCTCTGATATACAATTTTTCTTTGTCAAGTAAGTACAAAAAAAGTTTCAATTTACTGTTGCTTGTATACTGTACAGTATTAGAAAATGTTCAAAACAACAAACAAACAAATCAAAACAATGCGGGACATGATAAGGACTTTATGTTTAAATGTGTGTTTAAGGGGTTATTGTGAATATTGGAGAAATTCATGGCTGCCTTCCACAGGCTGTCTGTAATCCACTCAATCCAAGTATTTTAGAAACCATTTACTCAGCTAATGTTGGAGTGGCGAAAGGTTTTCTATCCATCTTTTGCTGTGAGTCTGATAACTGCAACCGCATCTCTGGTAAGAAAAAATATATACTGTATGCACACATAAAAACATCTATCTGTCTATCTATCTACTCTGTATCTATCAGAAGTCACAAGGGAACCCCAAAACTTAGCTAATTGTAACGTTAATAGTTTTAGAGTTATGGCTGATCGATGTATGTTTATTGATGCTTTTTTAAGTACATAGGTTTTTAGGATCGAACTGACAAGTGCGCTTTTGGAAGTTGGAGGTGAACATTGTGATCAGTGCATGTTTTCGTATGATTACATTATGTCTTTAGGAATTCTTTATGGTTACATTATTTCTTTGGGATATTGATGAAAAGGTCAGATCATGCCACTATAAGGCTCTTAAGCATGCCTGTTAACCATGTTAATGCAATGCTTATTTGACAAATTAAATCTTTCTTCTTATTTATAAGTACTTACTCGGAATAAGCCACGTATTATATACTGCTACATACAGTATGTAATAAGTACAACTACATACTGCATTTCTGCTGCAGTTTCGGATAACACAGAACGAGACAACAAACCAAATGGACTTCAGTGTTTAAGCTGTGGGAACCCACCAGACAAAACATGCAACACTTCCATTTCTTGTGCGGGAAGTCAAGATCATTGTATGACTGGAACAGGTTAGACGTTTATGGCTGTTTTCGACAATATGGAAAATTTTTATGCTTCTTACATATTTATATGTATCATTTTGGAATAATAAGATACAGAACTTTGTTTATACCAAGTTAAGGTAAAACAGTTTGAGACAAAATTTAAGGTCCGATTAAAAAAAAACAAACAAACAAAAAAAAAAACAGGAATGGCTAAAAGAGGAAAACGATGATAGAAAAAGATGTACAGTGTTTGGTCCGGTCTCATTATGACTGTTGCTGCTTGAACGCATGTACCTTAAATGTGGAATTTAAATCAGGTGTAATTTTAAGACAACTGCTTAGAAAGAGTTTTATTTCCACTTGAATTTATTACATCAGAATTCTAATATGTCAAATGTTTACAGACACAACTTAGTTTTCTCTTTGAAGTCTGATGAATTCAAGAAACTGATGTAATAACTTTTAAAAGCTCCATGATGCTGAATTGGTCTTTGACTACAAAGTACTGAGAGCTCTACAGGGGTATGACTCAGAGTCTATTTATTTATTTATTTATTTATTTATTTATAAATCCACAAAATATGCTATATAGTATAGCTTTAGGTTAGGATGCAGCAAAAAGTGTGTATACAAACAGACCTGAAAACAGAACACAGATGCTGGCACCCTCTGCTGGTTAGAAGGGTGTGTATGTGAGATTTATTAATCTGCCAAATAAATACCTTATTCCAAAATGATAAAAGCAAATGATCAATTTAGGTTCACTATCCATCCCTCAAAGAATTAACCAACTGTCATATATATATTTTTCTTCCCCCAGTTATAAACTTGGCAAACTTAACAGTCAAGGGCTGTGCCTCCAAAACCTTCTGTGGTGCAAATTTTAACAATTCCTCCCTGGGAAATGTGCAGTGTTGCACAGGAAACTTGTGTAACTCGAGTGAAACCTGGAACAGGCAGGGTGTCGGCCTGTTACTGATGATCATAATAACTGCTAAACTACTCCAATAAGGATGCAATCAAACTCTATTTTCCTTAAATTGTATGATTTTGTTGTACTTAAATATTTCTCATAAAGTTTGTGAATAAAGTGTCTTTTTTTTGTAGATTTTGATAAGGATAACTACGAGAGTGAAATAGAAACTGTACAATCTGACATGAAAATTATTCTGAATTATAATTTTTTTATTACAGCAACCTTAATGTGTTACATAAGTTGTACCAATGATTTTTATCCAGTATTTAATTTTTTGTATGATTCTGTATTTAATGTGAATATGAATTTGTAAGGTTATATTAAGAGATTTATTCTGAGGTTGCTAGAAGTTAAATCATTTTCATGTATTTGCACAGATTTGTTTCTCTAGTTATAATAAATCAATCAAACAAATCATGACTCACTTCGATTAATGAGTATTTCATTAGTGATAAAATAAACGTAGCATCTAAAACAGCTGAAAATGTTATAATTTCAAAATATATTTAGTTTAAGAATCTACTTCCCCATCTCTTTGAATGTTTGGTAGATATGGAAGAGCTTGATAATGCATGAGAATTGATAAATGATTAAAATGAAAAAGAAAAGAGGAAAACCTTTTGTGTTATGTCAGGTATCTTGCACACCGTGGGTCAATAAACAGAATATTTGCAATTTTTAAATGATATTTATTAATGTCATCTAATTCTGGACATATTTACAGAAAAAAGTCTAATCGAAATGTATAAAAAATTATGCTTGACAGATTATGACAACTGGTTTAACCAATTTGGATATAATGATTTTAGCAACAAACTATTTATGCATAAATGTTCTAAAGCATTTGCAGTTTGTTTAGAAAAACAAAACACAGCTTTTATAATATGTACAAACTCTAGACAAACTTATTATTTATAATTTATTTATAACTAACAATCTCAGTTTGTGAAAAAAACATTTTTTTTTTAGCATCATCTGCTTCATTTACCCAAGTCCAAGTGTTAAGATGGAACCAAGACACATACAATAACAACCCTGCCTTGAATGCTACAGTATATTGTACATACAGCATTCAGACCTTGGCAACATTGGCTTGTAAACAAATATGAGTAAATTGTAGAGCTTTTTTTGTTGCATAAAACATTATATGGTTATACCTTTCTTAACCAATTTCAGTAATTTGTTTTTATTTAGACGGGTTTATGATCTACTGTATAGATAGCACAAAAATTGTTTAGAGTTACTCAAAATTCTATTATTATTATTATTATTATTATTATTATTATTATTATTATTATTATTATTCACACTACTACAATGTTGGTGCACTATTATGTTTCACTTAACATCACATTTACTGTATGTTCCTCACCCTTTACACTGTACAATATTTTTTTTTACAAATATAGAAAGCAGATTGTCAATGTTTTTCAATATATTTTGTATTTTTTTATGTTGTTCCAGCTTTTGGTGATTGGTGAGCAATTATTTGTACTTGATTTATTTGTTTTTTTGTTTTTTTGCTATTTCAAAGTAGAGGCACCCTTGCTCTGACCTGGAGCATCAGTATAAGAAATACTGTGTGGGCCTGGAGCCTATTGCAGGCACAAGGTGGGGTACACCCTGGACAGGGTGCCAATCCAATACATAAATGTAAAAAATAGAAAACAAAAAAGTACTCAATTAGAAAAGTTGAGTAATGTAAATGTTATAGCAATTTTTATTCAGAAAACTACAGCTCCACCATTTACTCAGACACTAAACCTTGTACAGTTCTGTATATACTGTAGGCCAGTCTGCACTAATAAGGTGCAGCAATGGGCCAAAGAGGCCAGTACAGTGTCCAGGTATACTGTACATGTCTATAGGAGGAACCTCAGTGTTTGTCCTTTGTTACCAACCAGCTAGCCAGTTAACTGTGGTTAATGTTGTATATTTTCCACCTCAACATTTACAGCAAGCAAAGTGAGCTTTAACGATAGAGTAGTGAATAGGATGTGTATGTACAGTTTACTAATGCTGACCTTCATAGGCAAAAGAAAAACTTACTTCTCAATTACAGAAAACACCTGTTTCATATAATTATTTATATAATAGATTTTTTTTTCATTTAACAAATTAATATGTGCTGTTATTATATGTAATATATGATGTGAATCAATTGAATGAATTATTTAATATGTCTGTATGGCAATTGATCTATAATAAAAGCCCCTAGTTAGTAACCTAGTAACCCAGTGTAAGTGTTTATCCAATGAGGGAGACTTCAAAGCACTTTTTGTAAGTCGCCCTGGATAAGAGCGTCTGCCAAATGCCTAAATGTAAATGTAATTGTAAGCATAACATCTTTAAAAGTAAAACGTGCTACTTTGTTTGTTTTTGGAGGTGACACCTCAACTTTGGGTAGTTTTCTTAATGACTGTTTATTACTTGATAAAAAAGGATAATATGCAAAACATATCATTTTTTCAAAAGCATCTTATCTTTTTGTTATTTAATAAACTTAGATTTATTATAACCAGTTCTAGTATAAAAGGAGAAACTAATGAATGATTTAGAAAATTCAGTTCGTAAATTAAAAAAAAAAGTGTATAGAACAATACAATTATCAGACATTCAACAATAGCATCATCATAGTAACAATAACATATATAGATTTGAAAGAGTCCGTCACATCTGTCCAAACGTATAATAAATCAAGGCTAATTAAGGGTCCTTGCAATAGCTCTTGTAAAATTGGTTGTTCAGTTATTCCTGTAAAGGGAAAATACATCCATATTTTAGGACAACAGTTGCTCTTTTTAAACACAATTCCTTCAAGATCAAGATACACCGATCAGCCAATGACTACTAACAGGTAAAGTGAATAACGCTAGTTGTCTTGTTACAATGAAACCTGGAAGTGGGTGGGGTATATTAGGGAGCAAGTGAACATCTTGTTCCTGAAGTTGATGTGTTGGAAACACATAAGGATTTGAGCTCCTTTCACAAGGTCTCAAATTTTATGGCTAGACGACTGGATCAGAGCAGCTCAAAAAATGCAGCTCTTTGAGATGTTTTTGAGTCAGTGGTCAGGACATACCAAAAGTGGTCCAAGGGAGGAAAACCAGTGAAAAGGTAGCAGGGTCATGGAGAGGCAAAACAATAAGCCATGCTTGATTTGTCACAAGCCTGCTGCCCATTTCCTCATTTTATAGTGAACACATAAAAAAATTTATACAGACCAGTTCATTCAGATCTCTTATGCCGACCTTAGGTGCCAACTCCCACATCACTGGAAACACACTACAAGTACAGTGCATACAGTCATGGCAAAGACCAGCACTCATGGCTCAGGCATGACAGATGATCCTTTACCAGCTGGTTTGTCCTCACCTGTAAAACCCACATAGGAATCGGAATCTTTTAATCATTACCTAAACTTGCATCAATATGACTAAGTTAAAGGCAGCTAAAAACTACAGTGCCCTCCATAATTATTGGCACCCAAGCATGGTAGTGTAGTGGTTAGCACTGTCGCCTTGCACCTCCAGGGTCTGGGTTTGATTCCCGGTCAGGCTCGAAAAACTCCGTAAAATATGCAGCATAATGAGTGCGATCCCGTAGAACCAAAAACATTGCTACCGTATTTTTTACAGTAAACTTCTGGCAACCACAGCTGCCGTTTTTTTTTATCGTAAAATTTACGTTTTGTTTTTTTTACAGTGCAATAACGATGCTACCGTATTTTTTACGGTAAAATTCTGTTAACCACAGCTGCCAGTTTTTTACCGTAAAATTTACAGATTTACGTACGTTTTTTTTTTTACAGTGTAGAGTTTAAAGACAGATGTATACTTACTGTTCACAAACAGGAGAATGCTGCATCCTTCTTCTTCTTCTTCTACATTTTTTTCTAAATTAAATCTGCTATACTGGCCTATGTATAGTCCAGAGTCACTGAGCTGAAGGTCAGTCATTTTTATAGTTAGTTTGTATATGCTGCCACTTATAGTAACCCTTTCTTTGTACTTGCTATTAATAGTGAAGGTGTTAGTATTCTTGTCATAAACCGCCACAATATTTTTGCTCGGGAGTCTTGCATATAGTGAAAAAAAAACATTTCTACTGTCCATTGTGCTGCACACCATGGTAAACTGTCCCCTTCTTTTCATCTCCACACGACCTTCCTCCCTCCCTGAGTCTGTATAAGACAAGAACATACATCAAGCCTTCTGGACAACAAAACAACCATGGATATTGAACATATTTTGCTAAGATATTCCATTATATGTTTTAACCAAAACGGGTTAATAAATCATGATAATGATTTAGAGAAAATGCCGTTCTCACCTGCTCCTAGAACAGTGTAGCCTGCCAAAACAGCAGTAACGCACAAAGTCACAGTCAGAGTTGCCATCATGGATAGATCTGCAAAAATAACTGCATATAATACTACTGCGTATAATGTCCTGCTTTATATAACAGAAACAGGGAATAAGTACAAGTTCAAGGAAGCACAGTCAAGGCAAATGAGAAATGCTGAAAAAAATAGCCTCAATGCAAACTGATTGATGATATAATGCAAATTTAGGGAACAGAAAATTTAAATATCCGCAAAAAAATTGAAGAAGTAGTAGCATGAGTTAGTCTCTCTCTCTCTCTCTCTCTCTCTCTCTCTCTCTCTCTCTCTCTCTCTCTATTTGATAACAAGCAAAATTATTAAAAGGGTAAATCCTACGATCTAAACAAGTTTTCTAAGAAAGTGACAGGATGAAGGTGTGTATTTCATCTCATATCAGACAGTACTGTACACATAATGCCAATTTCCATTTTTGCATTTTTAACAAACTAATAAACCCGAGTCCAAACAGGGAAAGTTTTGACAAAGTTTTTTTTACAAGGATCTCTATAGAGGCAGGTGTCCTTGCTAAGATTATGACTGCTAGCTAACAAACACTCAAACTAGACTCAAGCATTTTAGAGGGATATTACTAGGTCACCCAGATTATCGTGTCAATAAGTCAGTGTGTGTTGGCTTGCCTAATAGTTTTGCTTATGCTGTCTTGTAAACGGTAATTTTCAAGTTGGAATGACGATATTTTCCACCTCACCACATAGAACCTGGTCACGATGGACAACAACACCAACAGTGGATGCCAGCTTGGCCACTATATTGTACATCAACACATAGACCATTTTTACTCTGACAACACTGGCCTGTAAACAAATATAAATAAATTATGGAGCTATGTTTTTTTTTCTTCAGAAAAATAATATATGGTTTTCATTTCTTAACCCCATTTAATGATCTGTTTTTATATTCAAGGGTTTATGATTTACTGTACAGTAAGTATAGTTCAAAAACAATTGTTTTGTCTACAGTTTATCAGAATCTATATTTAGGCTATAATCAACGCTAAACTAAAATTAATTAATTACTTACAGTATAATATTATTGTCATAAGGACTTCAAAATGAGGGAAAATTCAAATGAGACCCCCCATAATCTGTTTTGTAATGGATATATATATATATATATATATATATATATATATATATATATATATATATATATATATATATATATATATATATATATATATATAT
>JAAGKR010013068.1:0-14859 GCA_011419295.1 Clarias macrocephalus
TGCATGAACTGTAACATCACAGTCGAACATTAACTCGGATAAATATCAGAAGATAAAAGTAAGCAGTACTGAATGCAGTACGCATTTCGCACAGATCGATAAGCGGATTAGAACAGGCAGAGATCATCGTGAAGATAAATGATCACCTGTAAGAGAAAAATCGGAGTCGTCTGAGTTGATTGTGCTGTACTGTATGCGCAGGCGTACACGCTTCCAGCGCTGCTGAGATTTCAGCATGTCGACACTCCGAACCAGTTTGTTCACTGACAATTACACTCACGATGACAATGCAGTCAGCTGATCGTTCACATATCTCAGGCAGCGTGGTTAGAAAAACAATCTGTTGTTTAATCTGTGAGAGCATGTCACAGACGAGCAGGAAGTAAACAGATCTCAGAGCGGAGACGACGTCTTTCAGGAGACCTGCGTTGACTAGTTAGTCATTACTACTACTACATTAGTGATGTTTTACACGTTTTCTATTTTGTTAATGGTAAAAAAGGGGGATTTCAAGATTCGTATCTACTGTATTTGTCTCTGAAACAGTACACCCTTAGAATGACTGTCAATCCGACCTCTTATTTCAAATATCATGCTTTTCCCAGAAATTGTCACTTCTTGGCATGCTTAAAGATGTGCTTAAGGAATTTTGGTGCAAATGTCTAATCGTAAAACTTTTTATTTTTTGCATGTCTTCATACATAAGAAACTTAGTCACTTACGCTCACTCATCATCTATACCGCTTTATCCTGTATTCAGGGTCGCGGGGGGGCCTGGAGACTATTCCTAGGGCACGAGGCGGGGAGGGGACAGGGTGCTAATCCATCGCAGGGCACACACACAAACACTCACTCACACACTCATTCACACACTACAGTAAATTTGGGAACGGCAATCAGCCTAATCTGCATGTCTCTGGACTGTGGGAGGAAACCGGAGTACCTGGAGGAAACCCACCAAGCACATGCAAACTCCATGCACACAGACCCGAGGCGGAAATCGAACCTGGCCGGGAATCATAATAAACTTTAATAAACTTAAATATCATAAATCTTTTGAAAATGCTATGTAGCGGAATGTAGGCGGCACGGTGACCCTCTGGTTAGCACTGTGGCCTTGCACCCCCAAAGTCCGGGTTCGTTTCCCGCGTCGGGTCTGCGTGCATGGAGTTTGCATGGAGTTACCCATGTTTGGTAGGATTCCTCCTGGAACTCCGGTTTCTTCCCACAGTCCAAAGACATGCAGATTAGGCTAATTGGCGTTCCCAAATTACCCGTAGTGTGTGAATGAGCGTGTGAGTGTGTGCATGCCCTGAAATTCATTGCCAACCATTTTAGGATAAAGTGATACAGACAATAAGTGAGTGAGTGAGTGAGTGAGTAAAGGAATGTACTGTAAGTTCACCTGTTTGTGACATAAACAATATCCACTGATCAGCCATAACTTTATGTCCTTTAACAGGTGAAGTGAGTAACATTGATGAACGTATTGCAACGGCACCTTGACGTGGATTGAATATAGTGAACAATATTCACTAAGTGAACGTTTTGTCCCTGATGTTGATGTGTTGGAGGAGGAAAAAATGGCCAAGCGTAAGAATTTGATTGACTTTGACAAGAGCCAAATTGTAATGGGTTAGAACAACCCCAAACCTGCAGCTCTTATGAGATGTTCCCGGTCAGCATTGGTCAGGACCTACCAAAAGTGGTCCGAAAAAGGAAAACTGGAGAAGACAGGATCACTCTGGCTCATGGCTGGCGTGTGTAGTCCATTCCAACGGACGAGCTTTGTTACAGGGGTTATTTGTATACTTATTTAAAAGCAGAAGACGATTTTACTGCTTCGTCTCTTTCCCCATCTATTATTTCCATCAGAACAAAATCATGGATGTGAAGTGATCTTGTGTGTCAGTTGGCATTAATATTGTTTCTGTTGTGTGTGTGTGTGTGTGTGTTTGTGTGTGTGTGTAGAGCGGTGGTGAGTGTGAGATGATGAAGGCAGACCTGGAGGCTTCTCTCTCGGGGAGCTGTAGTTCAGCTATTCAGTGTCGGGATGTGTGTCGCTCCTACGGCAAGCTGCGCGTCCTCAGCAGCCTCAACCTCACTGTACCTCAGGGCCAGATGTGAGTGTGGATTATACTCTCTCTCTCTCTCTCTCTCTCTCTCTCTCTCGCTCTAACTCTCTCTCTCTGTCTGTTTTAATCTCTCACACAAACACACACATGGCTTGTTCCTTTTATCTCTTTTTCTACACACACACACAGACACAACTAGGACAGTTGCTAATGTTTAATCGATATATAACTCGTCTATAGAATCGCCACTCAGAGATAAATAACTTCTGAGCAACACACACACACTGTGTTTGCATCTCACGCATCTTCCAAACGTGTCTACTGGTCACACCAATCCTGCAAGCGAGCAGAAAAATGTGTTTCCGCAGATGTGTATAATGGATGTAGTGTACTCTGATATCTCATCCATTCTCTGTCTCCGTGTCTGTTTTTAAACTATACACAGGTTTATATAGCACGTCAGGGCATTCTAATCTAATCCAATCTAATCGAATCCAATCTAATCGAATCCAGTCCAATCTAATCGAATCCAATCTAATCTAAGGTAATCTGATCTAATCTAATATAATCTAATCTAATCCAATCTAATCTAATCCAGTCCAATCTAATCGAATCCAATCTAATCTAAGGTAATCTGATCTAATCTAATATAATGCAATCTAATCCAATCCAGTCCAATCTAATCTAATCCAATCTAAGGTAATCTGATCTAATCTAATATAATCCAATCTAATCCAATCCAGTCCAATCTAATCTAATCCAATCTAATCTAAGGTAATCTGATATAATATAATATAATATAATATAATCCAATCTAATCTAAGGTAATCTAATCTAATCCAATCTAATATTATCCAATCCAGTCCAATCTAATCTAAGGTAATCTAATATAATCTGTATATTAATCATCATGTATTTGAGATACAGGAAATGACTCAATAGAAAGACTACAGGGATTTTTTTTTTTCAATATGAATTCCTGCACTATAATGTCTGTTAATTTAGACTAGTGTAGTGGTTAGCGCTGTCGCCTTGCACCTCCAGGGTCCGGGTTAGAATCCCGTCACTGTGCGCATGGAGTTTGCATGTCCTCCCCGTGCTTGGTGGGTTTCCTTCAGGTACTTCGGTTTCCTCCCACAGTCCAAAGACAATCAGATTAAGCTAATTGGCATTCCCAAATTGCCCGTAGTGTGTGAATGAGTGTGAGTGTGTGTATGTGTGTATGTGTGTGTGTGTGTGTGTGTGCCCTGTGATGGCTTGGCACTATGTACCGGGTGTACCCCGCCTTGTGCCCTAAGTCTCCTGGCGCCCAGCGAACCTGAATACAGGATTAAGAGGTATAGACAATGAGTGAGTTTGAGTAGGTACTGTAGGTGGCACAGCGGCTGACCCGTTTGCACAGCTGCCTCACGTCTCCATGGGTGTGGGTTCGAGTCTCACCTCCGTTCCAGTGTCTGTTAAGTTTGTACCGTATGAGGCAGGGGTAGGCACTGGTTAAGGCATTGGATTATGGTCTTTAAGGTCCCAGGTTCAGAACCTAACACCACCAAGTTGCCCCTGCCATAAATGTAAAAACACTGGGGATTTTACTGTGTAGGTCATTTTCAGACTTTTACCCATTTTGGCAAATTATTGACACAACGTTGCCTATTACAAAGCATCTAATTTGAAAACCATTATATAACTCCATTTTAGAAGCTTTAAATTGCCACATTTTGAGCAAAGCAGGACACGTAGCCGCCAGATTTCCAAGCAAAAGCCGTGACGAGCCAATCGAATCTCATCGCATCTCTCTGTCGTGTGATCAGGGAAGCACAGATACTTCCTGCGCAACACAGCGTCTGCTGCGAGTGGCTTAAATGTGTTCAAAGGGTTTTTGAAGAATGATGAAGCTAATAAAAAGGATGTTTATACTCGGATATCGCTGTTCATTGCAGTTGCTTCAGCAGTAAAACATGACAGGTATGCACCACTGAACATCAATAGTACGTCCCGTCAAACAGGGCTTTATGCAATTTGGATGCCTTGACGCACAAGACGATATTTTTCCAACCTCCACCAGTAAGTCTCACTAATATGATCATAACTTTAAACTAACTGACTTTCTTACTTGTCTTTATCAGTTACGGCTTGCTGGGTCCGAGCGGTTGTGGGAAGACCACTCTGCTGAAGTGCATCGTGGGAACTCTGAAGATCTCTCGGGGGCACATCAGCGTGCTCGGGAAGCCGCCGGCGTTCCCCGGACATGAGGTGCCTGGGAGGATGGTGGGGTACATGCCACAGGTGAGACGCCACCGCGCACCGATATACACTTTGCTTGTGTAGTTCATGCACAGACATTTTTTGAGAGAAAATCCAATATGTGGTATCATTTACTTGGGTATTAATTATCTAATATGAATGCTTTTGACTGGGTTAGTAAGATCTACGAAAAGATTTTTCTGACTTAATTTGTTTATAAAGTAATGATGTAAAATAATGAAATAGTTAAATGATGAGTTCGCAGAATGTCTACACCCAGGATTAAACCATTAATAGCTTTCTGCACTATACTGCATGTCTGTCTGTCTTGTGATCACTTTCTGTTTCGTAACACATGCAAACCACACCCAGTCAAACAGTTATTTATAATTGCAACATTATCATGTAATATATGCATGCATGGATGAATGTGCAGTAAAGTCAGCATGCTACAGGTGACAGGCGTGTGTGTGTGTGTGTGTGCTAATGCTCATGCGACCGCTCGTCTCCCTCATGGCAGGACATAGCGCTGTATAACGAGTTCACCATCAGCGACACGCTCTGGTTCTTCGGCCGAATCCACGGGCTCTCATCCAAAGAGACGCGCGAGCGCATGAAGTTCCTCATCGATTTTTTGGATCTGCCGCAGAAGAGCAGTCTCGTCAGAAACCTCAGGTGCAAACGATTCATTTCTCTTCATTTTAATGCATTGCATGTGGTTGGATATCGTCGCAGTGAGGCTTAGTGAGAACTAAAGGTGACCTTAAAAAACTCATGCACACCTCTTATTAAGACCTGGGGGGGATAAAAGATATGTGCAGACTCATGGTGAACTTCTTCTGCTTTCCATGTAGAGACAGACGGCGCCTTCATGCGTTTTCCATGTTTGCAGTTTACATTCAGATTAAGTCGATCTACAGTATATAACATTTCAATAATGGTGGCTTAGTGATTCACAATGTTGCCTCGCAACTTCATTTCTTCAGTTGTTCAGTTCAAAATCTGAACCATAGTGCCTGGGGTTTCTTTTATACAATGATTTTTGCTTCAAAGAGTGCCGATATGTATGCGGTTTACTGTAAACCGAGAGAGCGGAAGAGACATAAAGAGCTGCAGAAAGGACAGGAAAAGAAAGCAGGCCTTGTTGCGTGACGGACTCTTTTGTATGAAGTTGATTAGTTTCCATCAGAATGAATCCTCAGTGACATGATGAATGCGGACCGGCCTTTCGCTGCTAATGCCAACAATACTCACTTCTTTCTTTTCTCTTTCACACTCACTGTACATCATCTCCTTTGGTTATTTATTAACCTTTAATTGCTCACTATACACTATTAAAAAATGAACATGACACGCTTGGATCTGAAGCCTTATATTTGACATTTGATGTATTTTTTTTTTTAACCTAGTGAGTTGTTATTAATGAGAGGCATCTGTGTATGTAGCTCCAGGTCTATTTATACACGCAAGATTTTTAGAGACTGTTGGTGAAAACACAACCGCCTAAACCGGCGGCTGAATGGGAAAGTTCCTCAAATGCACAAAAGGCTGAAGTGGCTGAACGGATATGACGAATGACTTTATTGATGTTAAAGCATGGCTCGGATTCTACCGCAAGTCCAAAAAAGTTAGTCCGAAACAGCAATTTTTAAAAATATATATATTTTTATTTAGGTTTTAACCCTCGTCATTTTTCCCAGTTCCCATCTACAAGCTACGTCTCATCATCACGCTACATCTGTCAACCCCTACAGCATCCTGGAGCTCAAAATGAAACTCCTGACTCGGGTTTTCTATTGCACAAATGTTGCCCCCCCCCCCAAAAAAGCTCAAAGTAAAACTGCCATACTGTACATACTTTCTCTTCGCTGAACAAGCTTTGGAGATCCAGTTCATGAAGATCTGTTGCCGTAACAGAACAACCGGAGGTTCGAGTTGTGTTCAGCTGTGTTTAGGTTTTTACTGAGCACCATCTGTGTGTTTAAAGACTTCATCCTTCGTCTTGTTTTTTTATATTAGACATCAATATTTAATGGCTCTAGAACGTCTAGTATCACTGGAGCACAACCCCCCATGGTGCACCACCCCATTTTGCCAGGATGTTGGCTAGAACGACTCGGACCTCGTCAATGTCTCCCAAGAAGTCCAGATCGCACTCAATGTGATATTTTTGTCTGTAGCGTGACACAAAAGATGATGTGTACAGGACAAAGTCTTGTGCGCTGGAGGACTTCGGATTCAGGAGGTTCTCAGCAAGATCCCAAAAGACTGGTTGATGCCACCTATTGTATGTTCAAATGTAAAGATTTTTTTTCCTATGTAATAAAGTGCATGTACAATTTGTTTCAGTAAATCAGTATTAAAAATATGGACTTTATTACAAATGTTTAATGCTGAGTTACTTTTCACCCACCCTGTACTTTCCTACAGAAACCTTTTCCAGCGTGTATATCAGCAGTATGAGATCAAACTGTTAGTGTAAATCCTTTCTAAACATTTCTAGTACGCCATATTTAGAAAGAACTGCCCGAAACAAAGACCCAGTGTCACCGTTTTTCATACTCTGCTCTCTGAAGCGTGTAACCACATGACCCAGTCTGGAAAGTTCACTCAGATTTCCCCTAGAAATACTTTCAGGTACCGTGTGGCAAGAGAATGATGGAGATTTATATATATATATATATTCTGGTGCAGCACAAGACTTTTGGTTGGTGATTTCCAAGTTAAGGTTGAATAAAATGAATAAGATGGATTTATTTGACACAAATTACTGTCAAAGCTAGCAGTTAGAAAAATAAATAAACAAAAATATACAACTTTATGTAGAAAATGTAACATGAAAACCATATTATATTATATTATATTATATTATATTATATTATATTATATCATATTATATTGCTTAGTGGTTAGCACTGTAGCCTTGTACCTCCAGGGTCTGTGTTCGATTCCCGGCCAGGTTCGATTCCCACCTCTGTGTGCATGATCTCCCTGTGCCTTGTGGGTGTCCTCAGGGTCCTCCGGTTTCCTCCAACACTCCAAAAACACGCAGATTCTGCTAACTGGCGCTTCCAAATAGCCCGTTGTGCGTGAATCATGAGCAGAGGTCCAACCATGGCCGTAAAAATGGAAATAGATGCCATGTCACCATTAGCTTCCATGGTCCCTGGATGGATGTATATTTTATTATATCATAATATTAAATTATATTATATCATATCATATCACTCACCCACTCCTTTACTGTACACCCTGGACAGGGTGCCAATCCATCGCAGGGCACAGACACACACACATACACACACTCAGTCACACACTACAGCCAATTTGGGAATGCCAATTAACCTAACCTACATGTCTTTGGACCGTGGGAGGAAACCGGAGTACCCGGAGGAAACCCACCAAGCACGGGGAGAACACGCAAACTCCATGCACACAGAAACAGGAATCGAACCTGGACCCTGGAGGTGCAAGTGCTAACCACTACACCACCGTGCCGCCCATATCATATCATATTATATTACATTATCTTAATATAATTCAGCATCATTCAACTCATGCGAATATTCTTCTATTCTTCTATACATCTTTTCCCAATCAAACAGGAAGTCTGATCTCATCACACAGGGCCTCAACACAGTAGCAGCGAGCCAGTTAGCTCAAATAATGTTAGATATCAAATGCTAATGACCGAATGAGAATTCCCCTTAACATGTCTTTTATAACAACTGGATAACCCACTATTAAAGGCAGGAGCACATTGTACTGTACTTGGATGTGAGGTGAGGGTCGTTTTCTTGATTTGTGGGCGTCACCATCATCATCTGTATTAACAACATGTACTATGTATTGATCAGTTCGCCGTTCAACCAAAAATGTGCGTGGTTTAATTGTTTGTGGTTTTTGAGATTGAAGCACAGAGAGAGCGAGAGAGGCAGCTCACACAGACTCCTAAATGCAAATGATTATTTCCCTGTGAGTGTATATCGGACGGGATTAGATTTTCATGCTCTTGTTGGCATGGCGACCTGCCACGCCTGTACTATTATAGGGGAAACTGTAAAAACACTGAAAGTGTTTACTAGCAGATAAATGCCTGTGATAAATTCAGTTATGAAAATTGCTTCAAAGTATAATAAATCAGGGACGTTTATTTGGATTTGCATGTAGAGTAATGAGCATTTTCATTCAGAACAAGACAGGGCTCATAATCCAGCGAGTCATCGAGGACAAATAATCTAGAACTAGGTCAAGCAGGCTGAGAAACAAAGCTCTGAACGGAGCAGGGAACAGCAATAGTTCCCAAAAATCCAAGTGAACGGAACAAGTAAGAGGTGAGAATCAATATTGACTGTAGCAAGAGGACAAAGAAAACACAAGTGCGGTAAATATACTGGGGTGGTGAAATCATCATGTTTTGTGTTGGTGTTGAATGTAAATTGCATTATGCACTGTTGGACAATAAGTCCATATTTAAATGGTTAATTGGTTGTTTATGGTGTAGTAATAAGTTCATCATTTGTTGATTTTTGCTTGTAGTTGGGCATTTGTTGGAAATGTTGTTTTCAGCTGGAAGTTTGTTAATAATTATTTGTTAATCATTTGTTTACTTGATGCATGATCATCAGTTGTTATTTCAAATCAAATTCAATCAAATTCAAATTTTATTCGTCACATGCACAGTCATACACAGTACGATATGCAGTGAAATGCTTAGGCGACTGCCCGTGACCTTAGAATAAAGAAATGAATATAACAAAGAAAGTAGAAATAGATTTAACTAAGAATACAATAATAACATATATGTACAGTAAAAGTATACAATTTCCAATAAGAAAAATATAAGAAAATAAAAAATGTACGAAAAATATAAGAAAATATAAGAGAATAAGAAAAACCTGGGTGCAAATGTAGAAAAATATGTATACAATATAAGGAATATAAGAGAGCCTAGGTGTACAGTATAGAAAATAGAAAATATGGGATATAAATAGAGATGTCCAGGTGGACATCTCTATTTATATCCCATTTATATTTATATCTCTATTTATATTTATATATAAAGGTGTGCAAGTATGCTGTAAAGTGTTTTGTACTTAAAGTGACTTGTGCTTTTTATAGAATAAATAGTAATGTGAGGGCTGTGCAATGATTGTCCCAAGAGTCCAGAGCGAGTGCAAGAAGCATGAGTGTGGATGTGTAAAGTGCGTCAGTCAGTACATTTGGTGCGCTGGTTGAGAGACCGTATTGCCTGCGGGTGTTGCTATTTGGTGTTTCTTTAATGTTGTAAAGGTTTTGTTTGTTTTGAAACTTCTGTTTCAGTTAATATATTGTTTATAAGTGGTTGGTAAATATTGTTGTTTGTATATACTTATATGCTCTTTGATGTATATATACAGTGGAACTTTGGATTGCGAGTAACATGGTTTACGAGTGTTCCGCAAACCGAGCAAAGATTTTTAATACATTTTTAATCGGACACCGAGCAAGTATTAATTTACGAGCGCCCAGTATCATGTATCACGCATGCGACTCTTATTTTGGACACCGAGCGGCAAGTGATTTTTCTCTCTCTTGCGCTGCAGGAATTATGGGTAATCTTCTCCGCTGCTGCTCTTAGTGCTCGTCTCTTACTGGTATAATCAACATCTCCCTCTCTCTTCTGTGTGCGCGCGGGTAATTTGACACTGTGCCCCACACACACTGACACACACACACACACACACACACACACACACACACACACACACACACTTTTCTCATGTGTACTTTGTGGGTGCGTGTGCGCGCGTGCGTAATTTCAACACACACACACAGATCTCCCCGGCTGCACACGCGCTTTATTTACACACAAAACTCAGCTCTGTCGCGTTTCTTTTCAAAGGTAAGGTGCTGGTTTACTTGTTATTTTTTATTTTTTACTTTACAGCAGTGATTCCGTTAGTATGCTCACGTGAGTATCAGTAGAGAGAATTTTTTTTTCCCATTAAAACAGTGTTTGCATTGTGTATGTTAGTTGTGAAACTTAAAAAGCGAGGTGGGGGGAGGGAGAAGGAGTTTTAATGTTTAAGACGAGGTGAGGGGCTAATTCCACACACACACATACAAATACACGGCACCTGCGCACACAAACGGAAACACTTATCTGTCTGGATTTATTTTTACTTTTTTAAAATGTGAATGGATGTTAATTTGTTTTATTTTTACTTTATATGTTGTATTAATTATTATTATGTATTTATTGTTTTGGGCTGTAGAACGAATAATTTGAGTTTTCATTATTTCTTATGGGAAAAGTCTATTTGGTTTACGAGTGTTTTTGGAATACGAGCTCACTTCCGGAACGAATTATGCTCGTAATCCAAGGTTCCACTGTAGTGTGTAAATTCAAACACTTGATTTTGCTGTGTATTTGTTCATAATTCTGGATTTCTGATTAATATTCGTATTAATATAAAGTAGTATAAAGCTATTACTGGTGGGTAAAAGGTTGTTCATTAGTTATTAACTGCTGGTATTTTGCCTGTTCGCAGCGGGGGTCAGAGACGTCGCGTTTCTCTCGGGGCGGCTCTGCTTCAGAACCCTCGCCTCCTCATCCTCGACGAACCCACAGTAGGAGTGGATCCTGTTCTACGATCCAAGTACACACTTTTTCTTCATTCCTTTGTCTTTCTCAGCTTCCGTGAACCACTTCTGCTCTCTCCTGCTAAATACAGTCAAATCCTCAGCTGCTTTCTCATTTCTGGAAACACCTGCAACTCAGATTTAGAGCTATAAGCTACTGTACGACAGACTCTGCTATTGTTCCCCTGTAACGGCATGTAAATCAATTTCTTTATTCTTAGCTAAAACTCATTCTTAAATCAGGAGTCCAAATTTCACCACACGCACACATACTTTTACGTAATCGCTCGTGTAGCTTGCTTGCATTAATCTTATCCTGAAACAGCAGATTTATTCCCATGACTGCAAACTGACTTATATCAGTTTTCATGAATCCTATGATGAACACATTATAGTTGCTAACATAAAAAAAAGGAGGCGGGGACACGTTTTAATTTTGTAGAATGCACTACAGTGTTCACACACACACACAAATCTAAATGTGACATCTAAGAGAGGTTTTTAGAATTAATAACATTTCAGAAAACAAGTTAATTCATAAGCATGCAATGTTTAATTATACATGTAATAAGTGTGAGTCTCTTCTTATGCCTCAAGCAAAATACTACCACACCTACAAAAAAAGTGTTCAATTGTTCTGTAGTCACAGCAAAGCTTTTCTATTTTTTTTCCCCAACACTGCATCCTCTTGTGCGAGAAGCATTCGAATCAAACCAGGACCTGTGGTTACCTTTCTCATGAATGTTGAAAGGTGTAAAAAAAAAATGGTTTAAAGGACCTCGCACGTCTGTGAATGACGATCCCAGATGAAGTGGTGAACATTCAGCAAGTGGAATTCCTGATCCATGAAAATCGACAGATAACCTGTAACCAAGTTGCAGAAGAGACGCATCTGTCAGTGTGAACTGTATACACACAATCACTATCACCACTTACACGTTACAGGAACTCGGCTGGGAGTTATCGCCACATCCCTCGTCTACAGTCCTGACCTCACTCCAGGCCATTTCCACATGTTTGGGCCATTAAAGGAGTTCCTGGGAGGCCGGCGTTTTAGACGTGAAGGCTCCGGTATACTGAGAAAACTTTCTACCGCAATGGTGTCCAAGCACTAGTGAAACTCTGGGAGAAGTGCATTAGTGTAGCGGGGGATTATATAGAGAAATAAAGTGTTCTGTTATTCTGTAAAATTGAATGTCCCTGTTTGATTTGAACATTCCTCATATGTTATATAGTATTGTACAGTATATCTAAATATATAAAGCGCCTTGAGTGTAATAATGGGCGAGTAAGTATACGGGCAAACCATCTGAGCTCAGTTGATAGAGATGTCATCACTCCTGCCTGGGAATGCTTTTTCCACCTAGTTAATTTGATGACCCTTCTTCTAAAATTACTCATAGGTAATTAAAAATATAAAACACTTACGACATGTGCTGTTAAACAACAACAAAAAGCAAAAAGTACAATTTCTGTTACCATGCTATAGTACTTTAGTTTATTTTCCAATAAAACGCCCCCATACTATCGAGTGCTGTATCAGCAAAACTATACTGTGGAACCTTGGATTGCAAGTAACGCGGTTTGCAAGTGTTCCGCAAGACGAGCATAGATTTTTAATACATTTTGACTTGAACAATGAGCAAGTCTTGGTTTACGAGTGCCATGTATCACGCATGCGCTCTTGTTTTGTCACCGATCGTCATGTGATCACAACTGAGCCAATGATTTTTCTCTCTCTTTGTGGGTAATTGTCTTCCCTGCTGGGTCTTAGTGCTCGTCTCTTACCGCTATAATCAACATCTTCCTCTCTGTTTCAGCGTGTCTCCTATGTGTGTGCACGCACGCAATTTGACAGCAATACGCACACTCTCTAGCCTTTACACCTCCTCCCCGGCTTCAGACACACATACAGACACTCTCTGCTCTACACAGAAACTCTGCTCTGTCGCGACTCCCTCTCACGCGAGTGTCATTAGAGATATTTCTTTTTTTTTCCCTGTTAAAACAGTGGTTCTGTTGTGTGTGTGTTTGTTGTGAAACTTAAAAAGCGAGGTGGGGGGAGGGAGGAGGAGTTTTACTGTGTAAGACGAGGCGAGGGAAGGGGCTAATTCCACACACACACAAATTACACGGTGCCTGCGCACACAAACAGAAACACTTATCTGTCGGGATTTATTTTTACTTTTTTTTAAAGGTAAACCTCAGGTTAATTTGTTGTTTATATATTGTATTAATTATTTTTTGGGCTGGAATGAATAATTTGAGTTTTCATTATTTCTTCTGGGAAAATTCAATTTGGTTTACAAGTGTTTTGGAATACGAGCCCACTTCCGGAACAAATTATGCCCGTAGTCCAAGGTTCCACTGTACTAGCTAGTAGACATTAAATTCAATTTAATACTTTGCACTATGTGCTATTGTTGAACGATCCATTCCTGCATTTCATTCCTGTATTTATGCCAGCATCTGTGATACTGAGATAAAATCAATCACCTCATAAAGACAACATAGAGTCAACTGTATTCAAAGGTCCTTATTGTCCTTTGGACAATAATGGCTTACTGTATGATAACAACAGTTCCTGATATCAGGCAAAGCCCAGGTTTATTTTAAAGTCCTCATATTAATGTGTTACCTTATTCACGACAGAAGAGGTTTTAATGTTTTTTCGTTCCTTTTTTTTTTTGTTGCATTTTTTGTGTTAATAACTTCAACTGTTTCTACTTGCTGCGATATAATAGTATTGTTACTTTTTATAAGTATTGCATTGATTAATTAAAAGTATTTGTGGTATAAGAGGAATAAAGCACTTCACAGCGCTGTTCATAAGAAAACACTTTTCAAACTTTTAGGTTGTTGCGGTAACTTTAGCTGTCGTTTTTATTATTATCCAAAATCTGAACTGTATTTGTCTGATTTATACAGAATATGGCAGCACCTAGTGGAGATTGTGAAAGGAGGACAGGTGTCCGTCATCATCACTACACACTACATAGAGGAGGCCAGGCAAGCCAACATGGTAAGATATACACACTCGTGGTCTATTAATCAAATTAGGCCTTATATACTGTAGATGAGAGTGACCTGTAGGAGAGAATGTAATTAAATGCACTTATTATAAATTCACTTATATATCTTGAATAATCCAATTTGGGTTCTAAGATTCAGTTTCCATTTGATTCCCAGGCTGCATGATAAACATGATAAGCTTCCGGGCCTTGTATACCTGAAACAGCACTAACATTACAGCCTCCTGTCTCGAGCCAGCTCTTCAGATTTCATAACGTGATTTATGGATTTAACCTCGACCTGCTTGCTATGTTAAGTAGGATAATTTACAGTTTTAGCCCAGCTACACAAACTGAAACTTGTCGTTCAGGCTTATATGTCTGACTTTAGTTGTTTTCGCAGATGTTTCCATTCTGAGCGACCCATTCAGATAATTAATAAAACTGTGCCTGAGTACAATTCAGCATTCACAGATTTTTCTTGAATAGAGGTATTATATACAACTATTATTATAGTTCCACTTTAGTGTCTAAACCGCACCTTTTAAAATAAGTGCATTCTTTTAATCCTAAAAAATATGGTATAGAAAATAAACTATTGTTGCTCTAATCATTTCTTCCAAGCATCACCACTTATTTGTATCCTTTGCAGCATACTGTATTTAACACCGTGATATTTTTGCACTAATTTCTCCCTGCGTCGCTAGAAATCCACCCCCTCGATCGCTGAATTGTCTCTTTTTTTTTTGTTGTTGAATTTTTGGAGCAATTCCTGCAACGACGCATATGTGATAACAGACTGACACCTGACCTGCCAGCTTGCAAAACAAAACATGATCACCAGGTCACCTGGTGTAATCTTGTGTAGAATAACGCAGGGCTCAGGGTGTAGCCGGGTTTTTTTTTTT
>JAAGKR010013069.1:0-2500 GCA_011419295.1 Clarias macrocephalus
AGAGAGAGAGAGTGAGAGACAGAGAGAGAGAGAGAGACAGAGAAAGAGAGAGACAGAGAGACAGAGAGAGAGAGAGAGAGAGAGAGAGACAGAGAGAGAGACAGAGAAAGAGAGAGAGAGAGAGACAGAGAGACAGAGAGAGAGACAGAGAGAGAGAGAGAGACAGAGAGACAGAGAGAGAGAGAGAGACAGAGAGACAGAGAGAGAGACAGAGAGAGAGAGAGAGACAGAGAGACAGAGAGAGAGAGAGAGAGAGAGAGACAGAGAAAGAGAGAGAGAGAGAGAGAGAGAGACAGAGAGAGAGAGAGAGAGAGAGAGAGAGAGAGAGTTTACGAGGAGAGGAAAACCAGGCAATAAAGCTGAGGTGAAGAAAATCAACACTAGAACGAAACTCTTAGTAGAATAACTTAAAGTAGCAAAGTGTTAATAATGCATTAGGTTCTTCCTGTCTGTCTGTCTGTCTCGCGCCCTGTCTGTCTGTCTGTCTCTCGCCCTGTCTGACTGTCTGTCTCTCGCCCTGTCTCCCTGTCTGTCTCTCTGTCTGTCTCCCTCCCTGTCTGTCTCTCTCCCAGTCTGTCTCCCTGTCTGTCTCTCTCCCTGTCTGTCTCTCTGTCTGTATGTCTCTCTCCCTGTCTGTCTCTCTGTCTGTCTGTCTCCCTCCCTGTCTGTCTCTCTCCGTCTGTCTCTCTGTCTGTCTCTCTCCCAGTCTGTCTCCCTGTCTGTCTCTCTCTCTGTCTGTCTCTCTCCCAGTCTGTCTCTCTGTCTGTCTCTCTCCCAGTCTGTCTCCCTGTCTGTCTCTCTCCCTTGTCTGTCTCTCTGTCTGTCTCTCTCCCAGTCTGTCTCCCTGTCTGTCTCTCTCCCAGTCTGTCTGTCTGTCTGTTTTATGTTCATTCTTCCTACTATATATTCCTGCAGATGTTATACAGTGTATAGTAACAGTTTATCTCATTCAGCTCACTCTCTCTCTAAGCTCATCTCTCTTTTAGCTGGTCTCACATATCGTCTCTCTCTCTCTCTCTCTCTCTCTCAGCTCATTTATATTTGATCTCTTTTAACTACTCTTTCTTGGCTTATCTCTCCTTCAGCTCATTTCTTTCTCTCTCAGTTAATCTTTCTCACCTCTGTCACCTCATCTCTCAGTCTGTCTTTCTCAGCTTGTCTCACATCATCTTTTTTCTTTTCATTTAGATTGTCTCTCTCTCTGCCTGTCTCTCTCTCCCACTGTAAGCATCTCTCAACCTAATCACATCACCAGCTTTTCTCATTTAGCCTGAATCTCTCACTTAGTTAATTTCCCTTAGCGTGTCTCCCTCTGCCCGTCTCTCTCTCTCAGCTTGTCTCTCATTTACAAATCATTTATCTTTTATACTGCGTCTCTCAGCTTATCTCTCTTTCAGCTCATCTCACTCAGCCTGTCTCTCTCTCTCTCTCTCTCTCAGCTCTAACCCTTGTCTCAGTCATGTCTCAGTCTCTCCCGGTCTGCTGATGTGTCTCACTTCGTTTATTTATTTGTCAGCTTATCTCTATCTCAGTTTATTATTTAACTTGAGATTGAGTAGTGCTGAGACCAACACACACACACACACACACACACACACACACACACACACACACACACACACACACACACACACACACACAAGGGTGTAGAGACAGAGAGCGGCCCGGGCCTCAGCGCACACTAAAACACTCAGGCAATTAAATGCGATGAAAGCACGCAGGTGTTATTGGAGCGCAGCGGACCGGCTGAGTGAGTAAATGTTTTGCTCGAGTCAGCATATAAAAAAATCCTCATCTAGCAAATGAGCGGAAGGTAATGGAGGAGAAAAACACACACACACACACACACACACACACACACACGCACGCACAATATCTGCGGTTACCAAAACACAGCGACAAATTGAAGCAGAACCACGAGGGTTAACAGGTCCGTCTTTGTGTGTGTGTGTGTGTGTGTGTGTGTGTGTGTGTGTGTGTGTGTGTGTGGGTGTGTGTGTGTGTGTGTGTTCTCCAGCCATATACAACAACGTAAACAGCACCATAAAGAAGATTTCACTAAAAACAGTGTGCCAGTTTATTAGGTACACCAGTCCTGTGTATTTTATACTCGTTGTCTGTAACACCTGTGCTGTTTAGCGGAGCTCTCCTGCTACAGACGTGTGTGTGTATCGTATCAACCCGAGGAAGTGAAACAATAATTTGGACTCGCTTTTAACGCTTGTGACAGTAAACATTGTCACAAAGCAGCTTTGGAGAAACATGAGATCTCAAATCAACAAGAAACGAGGACGCAACCTGGAGAGGAAGTCGAACCTTTTCATCTATAGTTACACTTCAGAGACGTGATAATCACGCGCTTAACGTACGCTTTCTGAGCACAGTCACGCCGCGCACAGTTCCTGCGCATAGTTTACGTCTGTGAGATTGACAGAGTCTTTCTTGATGACGAGCCTCCAGGTTAAGAAAGTAAATTTTACGTTTTTGTTCATTCGATGTG
>JAAGKR010013069.1:7500-14858 GCA_011419295.1 Clarias macrocephalus
AAGATCAATTTTTAAATATTAGCAGAAATCTGGATGCAGATTTGGGTCCATAATGAGGTGGTAAAGAAATATATCAACCCAATCTGAGGAAAAACAATGTGATCTATCTATCTAAAATCTATTGTTGCTAAGCAATTGTTACCCATACTCAAGGTGATGTTTTATTTCTGAGGAGCCCAAACTTTTGCGACCATATACACACTCACACAGTAAGGATAATTTGGAAATGCCAATCATCCTTCAATGCATACTTTTGAACTTCAGGAGGAAACCAGAGTAGCCGGAGGAAACCCACCAAGCACACAAAGAACACAGAGAGATTCGAACACCCAAACCTGAAGGTGGTAAACACTAAGGCAGTGGACCACCAGTCATTAAATAAACCACCCTGACCCACCATGACATTGCAACAATATCAAGAACCATTAAAAACAAGTGTCCAGTGCAGACCACACTATCTACCTGAGGCTCAAAAAGGTGCAATCAAGTGTCGCCCTACCACAAGGTCATTAAGAAGTCACCTGAACTTGGGTTATTGTCTGCTTGCAGTTTATTTTAAATGCTCTCCCACCAACCAATTCTGATGCCACTGAAACAATAAACTGGCACATATGGAATGTCTAATACGTGATGGTCAGTGCATTTGGAAAAACCACAAGAACTTGTGAAGAATCTTCACTTACAGTCAGAAAAACATCAAATGATCCGATGGACCTCTTTCTCATCTGGACTGTCCCAGGAAAGGAAATCCAAGGCTGAACAGAAAAAGTTAATTTATCATTCTCAGCTTCAGAAATCACCAAGCACTCAGGACCTCAAATTAGAGCCAACAGGACCGCTATACAGAGCTCAGATAGCAGACCCATCTCGACCCATTTTTTTTTTACAATTATTTTTATGTCTTCAACTTTGTTCTACAAGATAAAGCAAATAATGAAATATATCGGAATTAGAAGGTGTGTTCAAACTTTTCAATGGTATTGTTTGATTCACAAGGGTCATAAAATAGGCGCTATGGTGGCGTAGTGATTAGTACTGTCGCCTCGTACTTCCGTGGTTCAGGGTTAGAGTCTTAATTTCGGGTCTGTTTGCATGTTTCAGGCTTGAAAGTCACTTGGTCATAATAACATATGGTAACCATATGTACTTTTGAATTCTGGTCTTTGTAGATTATGCTAAAAAGGTGTTATTTTACCAAGTGACTTGTGAGCCCGACTGTTTATTTAATGAGCCTTGTTAGATGTCGAATGATTTAATTTGGTTTCTGAGCGTTTGAGTTGGTTACTGGGTTACTTCTCCTCAATACTTATCTCCAGAATGCCCTACCTTTGGATCTAAACTGCCTTCACCTACCATGTTGAAATAAATAGGTCTAGATGTGATCCAGGGGCAGCAAGTGGGATGTCAAGACCATCTCTAAACAACCCTGTGGTTTTAGTAAGTCACAAAATCTCCCAGTGAAGTGGAACAGCCCCTGATTGAGAGCCGTAAAACCTTGTTTATTACAAACCCGGCAGTCATCGCCAGTGACCTCGCAATTTCCACCAGATGACTGGTCAATAGATAACAACCACGATACCACCCCTTCAGATGAATCCTGACTCAGAAGGATGTCATAATTTTAGGCTTGGCACAACTACCTGAAACAACATTACACACTGGGCATGCTGATGGTCACTCTTGTTGACACATTGTCAGGTCAAGCCACTATGCTGGCCCAGATTTGGTGTTAAATTGAGTGGGAGGCTGGAAGGCTGGAAACCCAAACACTGGTCAATTTCAACTCTCAGCCGAAAGGGCAAAATCAGTTTCTATAGCAACTATCTCTAAAAAAGAAAACAGCTCCATGTGAAAAACAAGTCACTGGCACCTTTACAAGTCTTCCTGACATACTTTTAACAATCAAGACATCTAATATTCTTTTTATTGCTTTATTCAGAGTAGAGTTGCACCTACATGGTGAGAACTGAATACTGACAGTATTCAAACCTACCTAGAGACAAAAGATACCCACACACAGGGGACAGAGTTGGGAGAAAAATTTACTGTACCAGGTTCAGGTTCAACCTCATCAAGATGCCACTGTTGGTCTCTTGAGCAAGGCCCTGAACCTTCACCTGCTCAGATGTATAACTATATATATAAGCCACTCTGGATAAAGGTGCCTACTGTAAATGTAAATGGGTCAGAGCAAAGTGAGTTTGACCAACAAAGATCATGTTCACACATAAAGATCATGTTGGTTCCATACTGTACTGGAGTACGGGTTATCTGTACCTGGGCAAAACACGCATGCAGTATGATCGCTTGAGCTGCCTGTACAAGGACCTCAAATGGTATGACATTAATCATGAAACTCACTCACCATCTATACCGCTTAATCACAGGGGGTCTGGAGCCTATCCCAGGAGACTTAGGGCACAAGGCAGGGTACACCTTGGACAGGGTGCCAATCCATCCGCAGGGCACACACACACACTCTTCACACACTACAGCCAATTTGGGAACGCCAATTAACCTAACATACATGTCTTTGGACTGTGGGAGGAAACGGGAGTACCCAGAGGAAACCAACCAAGCAAGGGGAGAACATGCAAACTCCATGAACACAGAGACAGGAATCGATCTCGTCCGGGAATTGAACCCGGACCCTGGCGATGCAAGTCGACAGTGCTAACCACTACACCACCGTGCCGCCACAATCATGAAACTGTCCCATTTAGACAAACATGAACTATAGCTGTCTGGAAGCTGAGTCATGTCATTTAGACTCCTAGTTGTTGGTTAGAAACATTTCCCTCCTTATCCAAGCAGCTTCTTCTGTCTGAGAAAGGTTGATTAAGGATCCCAAATATCCTCAATGGGCCGTCTCTCACCGGAATAGAGTCACAGATGGACAATGATGAAGGTGAGAATGATGGGAAGTAGTTAAATGAGATACTCACTTGTGATCCCAAAAGAGGGTCGTTAGCTCTGGTGTCCCTGGTGGACGTGTAAAGTTGGAGAAAATGGGGGACAGGTCGTGTCTGCGGGTCTGTTGAGGGAGGGGTTTTCCAGCTTCATATACAGTAGATGGCTTGTTTCACCTCTCTCTCAAACCGTCTCTTCTCTCTGTCCAAAATATGTCTCCTTTTCCTTTTAAATCCAGAGACACTACTTTAGTGATGTCCCGCTGTGCTGAGACATCCTCTTGTGTAAAGGCTGTACAGGTTGGTTTCTCCATTACAGAGCTCTGAAAATTGGATTGCAATGGGTTCTATGCACGATTCTGCAAATTTCATGTTTTAGGGCGTTTTCACATTAGGCACGATTGATTTGTACCATGCTCAGGTACAACACCCCTGCCCCCTACACAGACTCTCAGATACAACATGTGGCAGTGTGCACCTTTGTGAGCAGCCATTAAACACAAACAAAGTAGAGAACAAAGACGATAACTTCCACACTTTGGCTAATATTATCGATATTTCGGGAAAACGTGTCAAGAGTAACACTCTCATGCGCCTTCCTACAGCTATGGCTGTGTAGGTCAGAGGATGAGATTGGAGCATGCTATGCACACACACACACTGAGATTTTGTAGGACACGGACGGCGCTGATGGTGTCGCATGTAAGCAGCGACCTACTTCTGTTATTAGGTATTATCGGTTTCCTTATCTGATTCAATCATCTTCTTTGAGACCAGCTCTTCAAGTGGTTCTCTGAGATGATCCTCGGGTCCTAATGTAAAAATTACCTTAATTTTTTTTATTTGACCAGTGTCTCTGACTGGGTGACACGGTGGTGTAGTGGTTAGCACTGTTGCCTTGCACCGCCAGGCTCGATTCCCGTCTCTGTGTGCATGGAGTTTGCATGTTCTCCCCGTGCTTGGTGGGTTTCCGCCGGGTACTCCGGTTTCCTCCCACAGTCCAAAGACATGTAGGTTAGGCTAATTGGCGTTTCCAAATTGCCCTTAGTGTGTGAATGAGTGAGTGTATGTGTGTGTGTGTGTGTGCCCTGCGATGGATTGGCACCCTGTCCAGGGTCTACCCTGCCATGTGCCCCAAGTCTCCTGGGATAGGCTCCAGTCCCCCCTTGACCCTGAATACAGGATTAAGCGGTATAGATGATGAGTGAGTGATTGAGTGAGTGTCTCTCAGTGAGGTGATGGACAGGTAAGTGATGTTTTAAAAAGACTTCGGGTTCCTAACCAACCCCCAGCTTATGATGATGATGTTAAGCAAAGATGTTAAGTGAAACCAATTACGCCCAGTGAACTCCGCTGTGGCGCTCTCACACCCGGGCGTGTTCGCATTGCTCTCAATCGCAACAAGAAAACGGAAAACACCAGGGTTCTGTTCAAATACGTGAAACATCATATACAGAACAAAACAAAAGACATTTCTAGACCCTGAAGTCACCCTAACCACTTTTTATTTTATTCTTATTCATCAGTTTTTTTTTGTCATTTCATGACTTCATTCACTATACTATAATTAACTAATTAGAACAAACAATTAAAATATGATTCAGACTGTATCATTACACACACACACACACACACACACACACAACACTGTCCTCATCATTAACAGTCTATGTCTAATAAATCAATTTAAACTACAGGCTCGACATGTTTATCCACCTTACAGAGACGTGAAAATAGTCAGGAATAAAATACCCTGTCCGCCGCTGTTACAGAAAAAGGGTGTGGTCAAACGGAGTCGCTGTTCAGAAACGATCAGGTATCAGAACGAGCTGCAGTTAGAGGAAATTAATCCACACCTTCTGACCTCATTATAAGCCCCTCCTTTAGCACCGCCCCCCCCCCTTTTTTTTTACATTTATGTTGATGTGACATTTTAGGCTTTTGAGGGATGCATTCCAACACACACACACTCTCTCTCTCAAACACACACACACACACACACACACACACACACACACACACACACACACACACACACACACAGTGCTCCATCTATCACAGAGGAAAGGATTAATTTCTGTCTGCACCAGGGCTTCTACTGGGGTAAATCCTTCACCCAGTACTTCTCACACACACACACACACACATCTCAGAGAAGGAGGGATGGAGAGAGAAAAAAAAACAGGATGGAGGGAGATGCAGAGGGGAAATCCTTCTGACACACCCTCTGAAGATAGAGAGAGAGAGAAAGAAAGAGAGAGAGAGAGATGGAGAGAGATGACTTGTGATTTACAGCGTAGAGATTCTCCTCCCAGCGGGACGTCGCTGTTACTCTGTGTACGTGTGTGTGTGTGTGTGTGTGTGTATGTTTTTACATATTAAATAGTTTTTTTCCCGAGCGAGGCGACATATGGAAATGGTGTTTGAGGATAATGCTTTGACAGGATGACGAATGAGGCGACAGAATCGATGGCATGTGAAATTACACCTCATCACACTTCACTCCCTAAACCACCACCACTACATTACCCATAATGCAACTCTGCACTGCTTATGTAAACAGGAGGGGAACTGGAACTGGAACAAGGCATGTGTAGCACTCAAAACAGGCAAACAGAAAACAAACAAATAAATAAACACAGGAATTAATCAAATACTACAGCGTACTATAGGGGTCATGTGGTACAAAAAATGATTATGTGGCAGATCTAATATATATATATATATGTATATAATTTCATATATCAACATAACATATGCATTGAAATTGTATTCCGTTTGAATTCCATTTAATTAATGAATGTTGTAATACACAGAATTTTTTATTAGTTTATTTATTTTATTCAATATGTTTTTTTTATTATAAACTGTTGTATTTTTTGTCAGTTGTATAATATTTATTTATTTGTTTATTTATTCATATACAAATAAAATGTGGGTGTAATTGCGCAAATGAAGTGCATATTTTATAGATTTAGATGTATTTAAAATATTTAATTAATTCATTACATTTCATTTAACATTTCTTTTTAATCTGTTTATACCTTTCATCGCACACAAAATAAAAATATATTTACTGTATACGTGTACTTTATGATCTATTCTATATGTTGTTGTTACTATTATTACTATCAGCAGGAGCAGTAGTAGTGGTATTGACGCCGTCATTGTCGTTGTTATTCTTGCTGTCGTTGCCGTGGTGATTAGTTAGCAGATAATGGTGTGACAAGGAGGATGAATGAGGTGACAAAATCAATCACACGTGTAATTACAGTTTATCAATACATCTACATTACCCACAATGCCCTGGGATTTGTTAGCGTCAGTGCTAATGGAGGTCACTCAGAGTGAGTTTACAGGTCATGAACTAAAGGAAGGGAAATGGTAATGTGATTCGCTCAGGTCACTGAATAAACGCTGCGGCGGACACGAGCGTTTCTCGCTGGACGTTCACACAGACACGGGCGACGTCAGTCTGAGCGTGTTGGTAAATACTGAATTACAAGAGTTATGTAGACACTTGACATAAGAATATGACATGGATAACAACAATACGATAAAATACAGATATAACCTGCAGTAATTATTCTCAAATACTCCACGCATTGTTATGCTGTTATATTGTACTGATTATATATTTACTGTCCAATCTCAATGTTTTTACTCTCTCTCTCTCTCTCTCTCTCTCGACTTCGCTCACATCTTGAGTGTTTCGATTCAAATTCAGTGCGGTGGTGTACAGACACATCCATCAATCTATCCATCCTTCCATCTATCCATCCATCCATCCATTCATCCATCCATCTATCCATCCATCTATCCATCCATTCATCCATCCATCCATCCATCCATCCATCCATCCATCCATCCATCTATCCATCCATCCATCCATGCATCCATCCATCTATCCATCCATCCATCCATCCATCCATGCATTTATCCATCCATCTATCCATCCATCCATCCATCCATCCATCCATCCATCCATATATCCATCTATCCATCCCTCTATCTATCTATCTATCTATCTATCTATTGCGCAACAGGTGTCACATGGCACAAATAAAAATATAGTTGCAAGCGATGATGAGTGGGCCCAAGCACTTTGCGCCATCGCCTCTCGGGTACAGTTAAGACCTCCTCCAGAAAGCCATCGCTTGCCAGTGCTTGGGCCTGAAATATTTATTATCTCAAAGAAGCTCTTTAGAATAATAATTTTTAAAAAAGGAAACTATTGTTTTTATTATTATTATTAGATTAAATTTCTCAAGAAACTTAATAAACGCTGCATTAGATTTGTTTCTCACAGACTAATGACTTCAGTCTGATGAGCCCCGTAATCTTTTAAACTTTTTTTTTTTTTGATTTTCAAAAACTTTTCTGCTTTTAATCTCCTTTACTGATCAATTCCACTTACTTAAGCTTACTTGTGGTCTGTTAAATTGAACA
>JAAGKR010013070.1:0-14856 GCA_011419295.1 Clarias macrocephalus
CCCCCCCCCCCCCCCCCCCCCCCCGTGTTCACTTCAGTACGGTGAGTTTTTATTTTCTCGGATGTTTGATGCCAGTGCAATAAGTAGCAACAAAGGTGAACAGATGTAGCGCAGGAGCGATGACGGATGCGTGTAGCTACGCTCCGAAACATTCCTCCGCTCTATCCGAACCCTGGAGGACATGGTTCGGCCCGGGCGCATTCCAACACCACGACTCATCCCGGGATACGGCAACCGCATCCAAAAACAAGAGGGGGAAAAAAAACCTGTGTCTCTCTCTCTCCCTCTCTGACTTTGTCTCACTGATGTGCTTTTGGTAAGTACATGAGAAAAAAAAAAACATCTTCGCCCTCTACAGCAAAGAGTTTTTAATTTCCTCTCGGTAAAATGATCTCGTAAAAATTATGTGTGTTTGAGGAGATTAATAAAGCGGTGAAACATATCTGGCGTTTCTGATCGCGCCTCGGATAACGTCCGCGTCCTCGTTCCTGGGTTCTAGCCGAGTCCCACGAGGACACGATCCGAGCCCGGCGCATTCCGACGTGACGACTCATCCCCGAGCAACGCATCCAAAAACAGCTCCGGTCTCAACCTCGCGCTCTGATCCGCCTCCCTCACGCGCATGCCAGCTTGGCATTCTCTTCATAGAACAGAAAAATCATCATCATGCAGAAAAGAAATGTAAAAGATCATTAAAAAACACGTCAACACTGTAACCATGGCAACGCCGTCGTGAAGCGGAGTCAGAGGCGAGTGTGTGTGTGTGTGTGTGTGTGTGTGTGTGTGTACTCTGCTTGTGTTCTTTTTTAGAAATCTAATCAGTGGGTCACCAAACAGGAAGGCAACGGCAAAGAAGGTGGAGCCAGAGACATAAAAAAAAAAACCCTGACAGAGCTGTCTGAAAAAAACACAACGAGGAAGTCAACAGGGTCAGAAAACAAGACTCGGGAGAGCAGGAGAAGAGCTGGCAAAGGGCAAAGGTGCACAAGACTGGGGGCGGGAACAAACACGCCGAAACACACAGCTTCCACTTCTTCTTCTTCTTCTAGTGAGAACAGTGTTAGTCATGAACATGGCTCTATTTATCCACCCTGTTTCTGTTTAAAGTCTCTAAGAAAAGTGTCGACCTTCAAACCTTCCTCAGTGAACAAAACCGAACCGTCGCTAAGGCTAATGACTGGCTCCGCCCACCACGTTAGCTTAACAGGTGAGATAGCAAAACGCTGAATGTTATTATTACTTTATCCTGCATCCCGATTGGTCAGAAACGCGAGAATGAAGAGACGCTGTGACGTTTATCGCTGCTATAACGTCAGTCAGAAGAGGAACTGCATCCATGGAATAAGATTCAGTGAGCATTGTTAGAAAATAAGCAACGCGTGTGTGTGTGCGTGTGTGTGTGTGTGGTAGGAGGAGCTTTGATTCATCACACGGTGTTGATTATTTTCCTAAAACAGCACGAGAAGCTGGTGTCCGAGTTCAGAGGTGTAAGAAGGTGCTGAACCGTGAAATAAATCGCCGCGTGAGCTGAACGGTGTCGATAAACATTTCAGATCTATGATTCCGCCGAGCGCCACAGCTGGACTTCATTCTCCGCTCGTGAGTCAGCGAGTGGGATTTAATCACGGCTTCACACAGTTGGAATGAATGAACGTAAGCCGCATTTCCTTATTCGCGAGGAGGTATTCCAGATACGGCCAAAACCAACTGATAGCGCTTCGACTCTGACCCCAACTCTAATTCTCCTGCTATGACGGATGTGAGGTTCTCAGCGTACACTGAGCAAATGCCTGCTTTAAATCTTCCTGGTAAGTGACAGGCGTGTTTTCCTTCTCGTTTCCAAGATAAATGAAATCGCTAATTAATAGTCGAGAGGAGTTCGTGTAAATCCACTCGGCTCGCGGGCCGTTCCAGAAAACAGGGAGCACCGAGCAGCAGGAGGGGCCGTCATGTTCATTCCAGCATGACGAGAGAGAGAGAGAGAGAGATGAAAATGTGTCCAGCTCCAGGAAACAAACACACTAAACCAGAGAGCGAGAGGCACTCCAGTTATTGCAAATACACACACACACACACACACACACACACACCATTTAGAGCAGGTTTGGCGTAATGTGCTTCATTACTGACTTCAGCATGTGTGTGTGTGTGTGTGTGTGTGTGTGTGTGTTGTGTGTGTGTGTGTGTGTGTGTGTGTGTGTGTTTGAGTAAAACCTGGAGCACAGGAGTGCTCTTGAAGCTCAAGGCCACGACCCTTCAGTAATTGTTATATTTTATATTCAGTAATGTAAACTGCTGTGTTGAAGCACAACACACGATTAAATAAAGCCACGCCCCCCAGAATCAGTGATGCTCCAAAGATGCCATCAAATGCCATGTGCCAAGGTCACACCCCAAACCACGTACCCAAAGCCACGGGCACGAGACTCACATTTGTCCAAAACATGCCCCTAAAGTCACAAGGCAAAAGCCAGACACCCAAATCCATGCCAAAATGCCACGCCCACAGATATATACACCAAGAGATATAGAGACTAAAACCGAGCTGCTCTTATGTTCTCCACACCTCGGCTCTCCTGCTGATGAGATTTATTAATGAACCAGCGGGCGCTTAACCAATGGACGTTCTGCAGTTACCTCCAAGAAGAGTAAACTCCTGTGATGTTGGAATTGCAAGGGAAACGTGGAGCGCTGCACAACTGGTTTTATCTCCTCTTAAAATCACCAGCAGAGCCCAAAAACGGCGTCCCCCAGAGGCCCAAACCAGATCATCATCCGCGCTTCGGGTGGAAAGATTAAACACCGAACACAGTGTAAAGAGGAACAGTTTTCACAAATTCCGGTGTTCAACAACGTAACAGGATGTGATCAAGCTAACGTCCAGCGTACATGACCTGAACCGATCTGTATTTCCTGTCGGGAGAGTCCGTGTCTCTAAAGCATCTGTGAAGCACAGGCTCTCTGTGTTCCTAAAACCAAACACAACGGTATGCTACATGTGAGGGTGAAAGACAGAAAATGAGGTTATTTAAGCAGCTGCACATGGACGACCCGAGTCTCCAGAGTCGAGAGCTGAGTTTCTGAGTCATTAAGCTTAAGAGGAATCTGATACACTGGTTCCGAGCGGGGTTCGGCGTGTGGGTGAGCGCTCAGCTGGCGCTCATGTTTGACATTCTGGCACGGCCTCGTGTGTTTGCGGGTTTCAGATCACGGCTACCGCTGCCATCGTGGATAATGGACGTTCCACCTCAGCCAGGAAATGAATAAATAAATAAGTCCAAAGACTGAAGGTTTTGGTTTGTGTACCGTTATAAACGTCTTACTTAAAGAGTAATGTCAGGGTGGCACACTTTTCAACATTGTAGCTAGAGGAAGCTCTGGAGCAAACATGCTAATATGCTAGTTTGTAGCTTGGTACAATTTAAAGTACAGTGATACTTGTACTGTAGTACCTGTAAGGATCTAATTTTCAAGCATTTTGTCTCGGCATACGAAGCATTTTCAGCATGCTGAGCCAGACGCACGTACGTCCGATCAAAATTTGTTTGCGTCAGTGGAAGGCCGAGGGAAGCGAGCTTGCATATTTTTGTGGGCAACCGCGGGTCCCAAGAATGTTACAAAGAGTGCAGCAAGAAGAAAAGGGAGCCGCTTTCAGTTGGGTTTTTTAAGCAGCCGGTGCCGAGAGCAATCAGAAATTAAGGTCAAATGAGGTTTAATGTCTATTTAATGTTGGAAATTGGTAATATTGGTAATATTTTTGGGTGGCTGGAACGGATTATCTGCATTTACATTATTTCCTATGGAACAATGTGTTTCACAATATGAAATTTAAACTCAATTCAATTCAATTCAATTCACTCACTCATCTATACGGGGGGGTGGGGGGGGGGAGCCTATCCCAGGAGATTTAGGGCACAGGACAGGGTACACCCTGGACAGGGTCTAATCCATCGGACGTCACAAACACATACACACTCACACACTCACACACACTACGGCCAATTTGGGAACACCAATTAGCCTAACCTACATGTCTTTAGACTGTGGGAGGAAACTGGAGCACCCGGAGGAAACCCACCAAGCACGGGGAGAACATGCAAACTCCATGCACACAGAGACGGGAATCGAACCTCAATTCAATTCAATTCAATTCGATTATATTTCTATAGCGCTTTTAACAATGGTCATGGTCTCGAAGCAGCTTCACAAAATGAAAAGAAAATTTATAGACGTGTATATGTGAGAAAAATGTGTCTAGATAATGAGATTGTCCCTGATGAGCAACCCGAGAGTGATGGCGATAGTGGCAAGGAAAAACTCCCTGAGATGGCAATAGGAAGAAACCTTGAGAGGAACCAGACTCAACAGGGAACCCATCCTCATCTGGGTGATAACGGAGAGCAGGGATTATATAGCATCATGTGTGTTATGCAGCTGAAAGTTCAGTATAACAGAAGTTATTTAAATTAACATGGAGTCCAGTTCAGCACAGGGATGAGTCAGCAGGTGCAGAGGGCAGAGGAGGGTCTGGATCACTGGGAGCTCAGGAGCAGCATGTGTAGATCCAAACCATCATGAAACAGAATCCACTGGAGCTGGTCCTTCTCTGGAGGCCTCAGGATCCTTGCAGGGTTCCTCTGTCTACTGAATCTCCAGATGCCTCGGGATGGGTAGAGAAAGGAAGAACAAGCGAAAGGAATTAGCGTAGCTGCCATTCAGGATAGATGTACTGGAGTATGAGGTAAAGAAATAAATTATGTGTATGCCAGATTAAAGAGATGCGTCTTGAGTCGACTTTTAAACTGGGAAACTGTGTCTGAGCCCCGAACACTGTCAGGAAGGATATTCCAAAGCTTTGGAGCTAAATATGAAAATGCCTCCTTTTGTGGATTTAGACATTCTGGGAACTACCAGAAGTCCGGAGTTTTGTGATCTTAAGGAACGTGGTGGATTGTAGCGTATCAGAAGACTGGTTAGGTATGTGGGAGCGAAACCGTTTAGAGCCTTGTAGGTAAGTAATGTCAGTTTGTAATTAATTCTAAACTGAACAGGTAGCCAGTGCAGGGATGATAATATTGGGGTTATATGATGATATTTTCTGGATCTAATGAGAGGATGCAGGACAACCACCTAGTAATGCATGAACTCGCCTCTGGAACGGATTAAATTCACCTGCTGAGGTTCAATTAGGTATAACATGAATAAATAATGCTGACTTGGCAAACAGTTAATACAAATGAATATTACTGTGACTCTGTCATCTTGCACATTAAGGGTTGGGGGTTCGAATCTTATCTCCACTCTGTGTGTGTGTGTGTGTGTATGTGTGTGTGTGTGTGTGTGTGTGTGTGTGTGTGTGTGTGTGTGTGTGTGTGTGTGTCTTCTCTAGGTACGTCTTCCACAGTCTTCTCAAGTACATGATTTGTAGCCTGGCCGGTGTTTCTATATGTACAGTATACATGTCTGTACCCTGTACATGGTGAACACTGCCTGGGACAGGCGCCAGGTTTTCCCCTACACAGGATAAAGTAATGGATGGATCTTGCTACAGTCAGTATTGTGATTATTAGTTGATTTGAGTCATACTGGAAGTTTAAAAACAATTAGAAAATTTACGTATGTAGCACCTAAAGGAGCAAGCATGCTATCGATAAATATATCAGTTATTTGACCGAATAGCACAATACCTGTGTGCGTATCACATCTCAGACCACAGTAGATCATCCTTAACTCACCTTTAAGGACTAAGACTACCCTACAGAAGAACCGTCGAAATGGCAGAGGGGAGAAACGAAACTCCCTGAATCTGTAATCAGCGTATTAATAGAAACCAGTCGGCGGAGCGTTGTTTTATTATCTGACGTCTCTGAGTGATCCATGATAAGCTCCGATCTCTTCCAGACAGTGATATTGCTTACATTAGCTATGCCCTTGTAATCCCCATTACCAGGGAGGAATTCACAAGATGGCTGCCAAGCGCAACTCAAAACACATGGGTACAACAGGAAGAGCTCGTAAATAAAAGAGAAGTGGGGGGGAGAAAAAAAATCCAATATTTTGTCTTTGTCTCGTTCCAAACAGCTACACTCGCAGAAGAAGCGAGTTTGTGGGCATTAATTCAGTCTGCTCTGGGATTTTTTTTTTTTTTTTTTTTTGAATAAAGCATGAGGCTTGAATTGGTCTCTAGTCCTCTTTAAAAAGGAATGAAATGCTCACTGAAATCTGATTAAAGACGCTTTTAACGAGAATGGTTTACCGAAAAAAAAAAAAAGAAGAAAAGAAGAAGTGAATTATTCTTTCAAGATTTAAAGACAGATGTTGTTTGGCTGTTGACTCTCGCTGGTGAGTAAATTCCTTCGTGAGGAAACATCAGGAAAAGATGCCAACAGAACGGATGAACGAGGCAGAAGTTCGGCTCGTTCTTAGGCCATACCCCCCCCCCGACAAAACAAAAAAACACAAACTTAAGACAGACAAACGAAAACGTTTATCTTCATTACTGTCATAACTTGCAACCAATCATCCTTTTGACAGCATCAATTTTTGACAGAACCACAGCCAACGACCACAATTCTACTTCTAGCACAACATAATCCTCTGATTAGCATCCCTGAAGCATCTAACAAAAAAATATCCCTGAAACGAGTTCTTCACAAGACGGCCAAACCCTTAGAATCCACTCGAGGAGGTCTTGTTGGAGGTTGGATCGTTTGGAACAAGCCTGTCAGTGTTGCACTGGTGTTGCCAATTATGTCCAGGAAGCCTGGGAGAACTCCAGAGATCGCGGGGCATCACACACCTCACCCACTCACTCTTACTTAGAAGGTGATTTAGAGCTGCACATCCACCACCTACATGCTTGCTCCATGAAGTGGAAGGACACCCGAGAACCTAGAGGAACACTCATACATACATACACAACCTCAGGATCGAGCCCCAAATCCTGGAGCAGTGCCTCCATGTTGCCCCGGAGGAGCTTCGCTATTTAGTAAATAAAGCAACCCTTATGTTCTTCTAAGGTCACTTTAGATCCTTGTGGTTAGTTTGTAATATTTTACAGAGAAGTTAAATGGCAGAGTCAGATTGGGACAATCCTGAATTCAGTAATATGAGCCACAATTAATCCAAAGATGATTTGTTAGTTACTATGTACTTTAATTGTGTCCTAAACTTGACGCTTGGTAGAACATCAGCCAAGTTCTCTATTACGTCTTAGGTGTACGAAAGCCATATGCGACGTTTACGGAATTTAGCAGACGCCATTATTCGGGGTCCAGAGCAGCGTGGCTTCATCAAATGCACCTCCTCGTGTAAGGTTACTCGGACTCTGGGATGAAGGCAGGTTGTGTAAGAAAGGACAGGAATCAGAAGCCACTCCTGATAGTCTATCAAAAAACAAGCTGTGTCTTCTATTTCGTTGGCATGGCAACCTGCACCCATGACATTTTTCTGGGTAATATTTGACACCCCTGGACTAAGGGTAGATCCAGGTTAAAGCACACAAGCTACTGATCAAAAGGTCATTAGGTCAAATCACAGCATTAACCTGACTGCTGAGTCGTATCAACAGCGCATTGAGATCCGTGTAAACGGTGGGTGGAATCAGGTTGTGCTAGAGGATGTGGTACAGGGTGCGGTAGGTACCTTTAGGTAGATGGATGCTGATCATTGTGGCTTTAAAGGCGAGCATCTGTGTTTTAAACCCGATCCAGCAACTTCAGGAAGCCGGTGGGGGTGTGTGAGAACTCAGGGAGGATGAAAACAAGACATGCAGCTGCACTCGGGATCAGTTGCAGGAGTTGGATGGTGTCCAAGAGCAGACCTGATAGGAGTGAGGTGCAGCAATCAGTCTGGAGAAGACCAGGGGTCTGAGCACTGAGCACCGCAGGCGCCTTTGAGGGTCTGAATGGCAGAATACCTGTGACGATGAAAGTGACGTGGTTGAGTCGGGTTATGTGGACGTAGCGCATGGAGGGTAGATGGTTGTCTAGTGACTATGTAGTGCTCGATAGTTGGATCTGAGAGATGTCCAGGGGGCATTAAAGGATCAACGGTTTGAGCAGTCGACCTTGTGCAGGTTAGCTTGCTAGAACAACTGGCTCTGCATTCGTAGTTCATTCTGTGTTAAAATCAGTCTACAAGCAGTAAAGCTCAATCATTCCTCTGGTCAGATTCCTTATTCGTTTCCTTTATTCATGTTTTTTTTAGACAATAAAGCATGTTACGATGTCACGACAGGCTAATCTAAGTTCTATCACCGTTATAACGGTATTGTTTCACTTATAATAGACTCACTGTTTCAAACTTGCTGGCTGATAGGTAATATCTACAAATTAGCATGATGTTTGTGTTCCCTGTGAACCACGTTAGCATGTTTCATCAACCTTTAACCGTGCGACCTTTAACCAGCAGAGTAAAGAAAACAAACCCTCGCACATTTTTGTTGAAACATGTGTAACCCAGAAAGGCACCACCTCAAAGTACCAGGCTAAAACATGAACCCGCGCCAGGAACTTCCCCAGAAGCGAAATAATGACCTCCTCCTCCGCTTAGCTGGTGTCACCTTTAATTTCACGCATGACCGCGTCTCTCTTTTCCCAACACTTCTGCGCCGGGGTAGCGGCCGACCCCGGCCAGGTGTTCAAGCGAACGTTCGGCTCGCCGATGGCCGATTTCCCGCATTACTGTAATCAATAAGTTAATAACGGACGGGGTTGAGATGTTTGCCCCGTTCCTGAATAACCCCAATCACAGGCTGCCCTTCAATTGGGCCAATTAGAGGAATTTGCGTAACCCGATACAGATGGAGCGAGAGCTTTAGCATCCTCTCTCTCTCTGGTTTCACAATGTCTTGCTTTTCCTTTTCCTTTTTTTTCTTTTTTCTCTCTGGACAAACTGACACAGTAAAAGTTTCCCCGACCTCGAAGCCAAGAAAAACTACAGCTGCTCGTGTTCTACAGCTGGAAAGATGGCATTCGGTGCTCGCTGTCTGTTTTTTTTTTATTTTTTTTTTTATAAGCTTCATTTTTATTTCTGTGTAATCCGTAAATTCTTTAAGGAAATGTGCAGCAGAACAGAACACTCGTGCAGTGGCTCTTTACACACTCAGATTCAACCTTTAACATCTTTTTTGCCATTTATGGGTCAAAGGTTCTCAAAGATTTGTACTCAGTGATAAACGTGTGATAGAATTTGTTCAGTTAAAAAAAATACAGTATACAACCCTGATGTTTTTTGTTTGTTTGTTTGTTTGTTTGTTTGTTTGTTTTATGACATATTAAAATTTACCATCATAACCTTGCTAACAAGGCGACATGGTGGTGTAGTGGTTAGCACTGTCGTCTTGCACCTGCATGGTCCGGGTTCAATTCCCGTCTGCTGGGTGGGTTTCCTCGGGGTCCTCCGGTTTCCTCCCACAGTCCAAAGACCTGCAGATTAGGCTAATTGGCCTTTCCAAATTGCCCGTAGTGTGTGTGTGTGTGTGTGTGTGTGTGAGCCCTGCGATGGATTGGAACCCTGTACCCCGCCTTGTGCCCTAAGTCTCCTGGGATAGGCTTTAGGCCGTCGCGACCCTGAATACAGGATGAAGCGTATAGACCGTGAGTGAGTGAGTGAGTGAGTGAGTGAGTGAACCTTGCTAACATTACCTGATCCGAGTCGGCTAACGCCTCGCTGTGTTTCCTTTTATTGAGTGACACATATTTTAGTGTACACATAAAACATACCATTTTGACGCACTTCAATCTGAACAATGTGTTTCCTTGAGAATATATCAGCTATAGGAAACTAATCAATGACAGTGTAGTGTGACAGAACAAGGTCCCCTTGAAGTTGACCATTTTCCTTTAAAAGCGTGTCCCTGAGCGTTTATTTTATTCCTCTTGCACCACCACAGCCGCGCTACAGCGGTTATTCTCAAAGGAATGACTCGATGCACTTGATGTAGTGTCTATGTGTCCACGCGTGCGGTGCTTTATAGCAGCTGTGAATCTCGTTTAGACGGAAATGAAGTGCAGGTTGTCGTCACGCTGCTGACAATAAGCAACAAAACCCTGAAGATGTTTCTGCCGTTACCGTTGCACTTGCGTCTACTGTAATGAAACGTTACGATCTAGCTAGGCTAAGGTAATAAATGTAGCGTAAACTTTGTTTTTTATTGCTTACTACATCCACAGCGCGCAGTCTACCGCCAGGTAACCTCCAAAAACCATAATAACAGTAATAAATGTAATTACGACAGCAATCATTTCTAAATGTTTATCCTGGTGTTAGAGATGCAATCGTTCTCTCTCACACACACACACACACACACACACACACACACACACACGCTCAAAAAAGAATTATATGTCCGTAGAGCGTGTGTATGAATCCTAATCATGGTAACATGTAAGCGATCTAACATTCATGCTAACTCACTAACGTAATTGTTTAAATGTTGATACGCCTGCTAGGCAGCAAAAAAAGAAAAAAAGAAGGAAATAAATTTGCAGTCCAAAAAATACAGTAGTGTCAGTTTGACATTTATATTGTGTATTCTGTAGGGTTTTTTTTTTAATCATAATCTAATTTTTATTGCTTTGTGTTTGAGCAGCTCCCAGGATTAATCTCATATTAATTCTAAAGCGATCCGCTCCATAGATCACCGAGTCAGTGCGATATATTCGGCCTGCTGCAGTGGGACGTCTCGGGCAGGCCAGAGGAAAAGTCTCATTAATTTAGTTTTCGGCAAATTGACTCACTCTGAATCTGAAAGGCGTGTGTGTGTGTGTGTGTGTGTGTGTGTGTGTGTGTGTGTGTGTGTGTGTGTGTGTGTGTGAGAGAGAGACATTGAAATGTGATGAATGGAGCCGAGCCGCACAGACTTTCCCCTGCACAGCTGCACAGCGTTGGTTCATGAGCTTCCGATTTGGGAATTCTGTTTGATGTGTTCCTACCGCAGGAATTGCCAGGGATTTGTGGCTCTTCGGAAATCATCCACAGTTTATAAAATAACCTGACAGTGCTCGTTTTCTTCTTCTTCTTCTTCTTCTTCCTTTTTTTTTTCGTTACCCCGGACCTCGTCTACTCCTGGAGCTTTCCTTAACACAAAAACCAAGACTTTAAATAAGCCTTCACTCATCCTGCATCAGCAGCCAGGCCAAGATCGGTGTGTGTGTGTGTGTGTGTGTGTGTGTGTGTGTGTGTGTGTGTGTGTGTGTGTGTGTGTGTGTGTGTGTAAGTGAGAACCCATAAGAAAAACATTAACCCAAATGAAACCTTCTTGTTCTGAGGCTGAACGGATGACAGCGGTCACGTTATCGGCCAAGCCTCACGTCTAAACAGGCGTAATGCGTTTTTGATTACGCCTCATTAATACATCATAACGTTATTAATAAACCTGAAAGGAGAAAAGAACACTAATCATCTCCAAACATCTCCACCGTATTTCCCATACATTAGGAGTTTTTTTCCCCCTTCCTTTTTTTTTTTTTTTTTTTGATTCATGTCCATGACTTTTCATCCCAAAGCAAAAAAAAAAAAAGACATCATTCTTGTGCAGGATTATACATCTGAGACCAAGAATGGAACAAAGTTCTCTGTTTGGAGCTTGACGCTGTCGAAGAGCTCCCTCGCTCCACGCCCACCTCGTCCTGCCTTTCATTTCACAGCAATATAAAATTGTGGATTCTGCCAAAAAACCAACCTTGAGATGGTGAAACTGCAGAGTCGAACCCTTCATGACATGACAGTTAATTACGCTCCAGTTGTGTTTATTTAATTAAATTCCTCTCTACTGTAAATTGTCTAAACTTGTACACACTTTGAGAGGCCTTCACACTTGACCTACGCCAGGCCTGGAGGAAAACATACAGCGTCCCACCCAGGATTCACACAAAACACAGCAAAACACTGAACACTGCCTAAAGAAGATGTGTTTCTCAGGCTCTGCGTGTGACACAAGGTCACCACGGTGCATTTCTGATCATGTGTGTTATTCACTCCGTGGTCCTGCTCTCCTCTTTCCTTCATCTCATATCTTTATTATTTCGTACAGGAGACATGGCACACAGCCTCAGCTGTCCCTTTTTCTTTTCCTAAATCTATTTATTTTGATTCGGTTTATTTTCTATTTTCTATAAAATTAGATCTTTATTGAGAAGCGTGCCAATTTAACCGACCCAATCTGCCTACGGTGTCCTTAACTGCCCTGTTGAACTGTCCGGTGTCCCCCGAGCCTGGCGCAGCATCACTCCTGTCCCAACACTGGGTTGTTTCTGTAAACACGTTGTTGGGTTCACTAAAGCTGTGTGTGGAAAGTCTGCTGGCATATTTTATAACATGTTATAGTTGTAAGAAGAAGCTTTTGGGATACAGTATGTTTAATGACTGTCTTAATATGCATATTAATATGCATATTATACACTAAACTCATGTTCACATTATGTATTTTTGTGTATTGACAAGAGAAAAAACGTTTCGCATTAAATGCATATGTAGCTGTACGTCCTTAACAAAAATGCTCAACGTAAATGTCAGTTATATTTCAACACTAAGTGATGGTGTGTAATCCACAGGTGGACCAACATAAAGGAAATTATTATTTTTTTATTAATTTTTTTTTTTGTCTTTTATGTTAAATACACAAAGCAGCGTCTTCCCACCTGCGAGTTCCTCCAGCACACTGTCGATCAGATTGGTGGACACGAGTCCTCATCTGTTACAGTTTTTGAGGACCACAGTTTTTTCACCCCTTGATTTAATCAATAATGTTTTAAAAAGTTTTATTGTTTTTGTTTTTAATGTCATTTTAAAGGAAATGAAATAGTAATAGTTAAATAACTGATAGTTAAAATATTAAGAAGGGGAATGTTTAATGTCATGTGGGCTTTATAAACTTCTATATAAAAAGTGTTTAAAAATTGTATTAAATGCAAAAAAAATGCAATTAAAATCAGAAGTGTGTTTATGTTACATTTATTTTATATTTAACAAATGGTCACCTTGGGATTATAAGCCAGCAAGAGTGTCAACCCACTGGTTGGGTCAAAAAAAAATAACCCAGCACTTTAACAGGGCGGTACGGTGGTGTACTGGTTAGCACCGTCTCTGTGCGCGTGGAGTTCGCATGTTCCCCCTGTGCTTGGGGGGTTTCCTCTGGGTACTCCGGTTTCCTCCCAAAGACATGTAGTTTTAAGTGGTAGAGATGATGAGTGAGTACTTTAACATTTAACCCAGCTAAAGTGTCAGTTTAACCCACTGGTTGCGTCAGATGAACAACCCAGAGTTCTGAGTTAAATGGTGAAACACAGCACTTGGGTCAAAACAACCCAGTCCGCGTTCTGTCCAATAGTGACCCAGCGGCTGGGTTGTGGTTGGGTTGTTTTGAAACAAAGCAGATTTTAGAGTGTGTAGCACCCTGTTTATTATCGCTTGCTGCAGTTCCCATCCTGACCACTAGGTCAACTACGGAGGCAAGTTCTTAAGGTGAAATTTCGTATTGTGCACCGCATGCTCCCATAGGATATAATGTAAAACCCCAAAAATATTAACAATATTACCAATTTCCAACTCTACGTATAATCGTATGTTTGAATATAAAAACAATTAAATTATTTAGAAGTCATGTACAGTAAATGACATAAAATGTGAAATAAATAGATATTAAACCTGCCTTAACCTTAACTCCTCTCGGCTGCTTTAAAAAACCAAACTGAAAGCCCCCTTTTCTTCTTGCTACCGATCGTGCTAACATTCTTGAGACGTTGGTGCTACGTCTTCTCTAAAGAGAAAAAAAAAATGTAAACTCATCTCATTTGAGTTCAGTTCTTTGCAAAATTTCAGTTCTTAATGTAAAAATTCTTAAAGCAGGGTGTAATTTGTCAAGCTGCTTCAACAAAATGAGACATAGTTTCTATCTATCTATCAATCTGTCTGTCTATCTGTCTGTCTGTCTATCTGTCTGTCTGTCTGTCTGTCTGTGTTCACACACACTGCGTTAAATGGTGTTTATGCAAATGGTTGAATTCTCAAAAAGGCGTGCATGCTTGTTTTGACATGTTGTGGTTTCCATGGAAACAGCTCAATGGCAGAGACGTGTACAGTCAGATTAATAATCAATAACAACAGATAAAAAGAGGAGAATGTACGGTATAATTTCTGATGTGAAGATATCAAATAAAAAAGGAAGAAGTGAAGAAGATAAAGGAAGGAACAAAAAAGTGGAGAAATAAAAGACAAAGGAAATTAAAGAAAGTTTAATTCTGTAAATTATTGTAGTTTTTATAAGTGAACTTAAAAAATGGGAAAGGAAAAAACAAAGACAAAATGTGTGAGATAAAAAGAAAGAGGATGGGGACAAAGAGAGAGAAGGAGACAGAAATACAAATAACGGACAAAGTATGAGAAAATGATAGAAAGTGAAAAATTTGACAAAGAAAAAGTTTTTAAAAAGAAAGAAAGAATAAAAAAAAAGAACTGACAAAAAGAAACAAAGGTTATAAAAGAAAGAAAGAAAGAAAGAAAGAAAGAGATTCTGCATTAGCGAGAGCTGCACTAAGTTTAGGAGGTTAAATAATCCACACTCACTGAGGGAGAGAGAGAGAGAGAGAGACAGATGGAGGGAGAGAGATGGAGAGAGAGAGAGAGAGATGGAGGGAGAGAGATGGAGAGAGAGGGAGAGATGGAGGGAGAGATGGAGAGAGAGACAGATGGAGGGAGAGAGATGGAGAGAGAGAGAGAGACAGAGAGAGATGGAGAGAGAGAGAGAGAGAGAGAGAGAGATGGAGAGAGAGAGAGAGGGGGAGAGAGGCAGAGAGAGACAGAGAGAGAGAGAGAGACAGAGAGAGAGAGAGAGAGAGAGAGAGATAGATAGAA